>JAODUG010086626.1:0-12281 GCA_027564795.1 Aphredoderus sayanus
TATGTGTGTGTGCGTAAGAAAGTGGGGAAGGGGGGTGGGGGGTTGGATTTACTTCATGTGATGAGGGTCATTGCTGTGTGTTTGCATAATGAAGACAAAGTGGGTTGTTTTCGCCAACACTCCATGCACAAAATGCAATAGTATCACTGGATCAACATTCATCATGCTGAAACCACTGCCAATGTAAACACTACAGAGGCCAAATACACTGTACGCACACAAATGCAGCAAAGGCCTATTTGGAGGAAGGTGTGTAATAAACAGCTGCAAAATCCACAAGACATTTAAACTTGTAATGATTTCATCTTATACATACATTTATAAAAAGTAGTGTGTCCAATGCATAATTGATTAGATAAGGAGTTGGCTTGATGTGACAATTGGAATGACATCTTACTGAGCATGGAAGAAAATGTTTATTTCACCATAAGAATAATGCCAGCTCTTATGCTAATTGAACTGTATTTAATATTTCTATTAAGCACTGCTTTACTTATAATTCATCAATCCCTTTCAACAGTTTTCTTTTCTACAGACTAGTCAAACAAGTGGAAACATATCAATTAGCAGTTTGATTTATACAACATCAAAGACAGCATCACCATTAATGCACTCCCACTGAAACTGTTTTTCTACTAAGCTAGTCATGAATTAGCCACTGTCTAGTATAATAACATGCTCACATTTGTTGAATGTAATTGGGGTACACTTGTGTTTAGTTTGGGGCCACAGAGTCTCATTTATAGGGCTATCATGGAACACATGAAAGTTTTTCCTCTTCTTGTTCCGGCTCAGTGAAGATTTGGCTACCTTGTGCATAAGAGGTTTCATAGTCAGAAAGAAAAAACACAAGATATTCCGAGGTCAGATTGTGGATAGAACAGCATTGAAAATGAGAGTGCGGGTAGACAAGAAGGCCATGCTGGCTTACAAATTACCTTCTCATGTAAAATGGCTTCCTACTACACATAATAATGTATGTTAATATGTTTATATGAATCTCTGGCTTAACTATAAGCTACAGTATCAACAATAAAGCTTATATGACATGAGACCTCCCTATGTAATGATGGCAGACAGAAAACTATTACCGCACACAAGACACACACCACAACATCAATACTAAACTCATGTGCTCATGTGGTGTTGGTTTGCATTTCCGCTCTTAAAACTAGTGGTGTAATGGCCATGAATCAACAAAACCACGTTCATACTCGTACAAATGTGTTAATGTGCAGCTACTGATGAATACATTGAGAATTATATTTAAAAACACACACAAACACTTCATAATATTATTTGTTCCCTTTAGCAAACAAACTATAGGAAAACAAAAATCCTGTGTCTGTGTGTCTCTGCAGTAATGTATTCTTCGGCACATCCCCAGTATTTACCAAGCTGACCGTGCCTGGCATCTATAGAGGCAAACATCTCAACATGTCAGTAAATTACCACCACACAACAGTCCCAGTGTAACAGGAATTTAACAATATTATTTACTTCAAACTAAAAGAGAACATGGAACCTTACATAAAAATTATTCAGTGTACTGCTCACTCAGGGGCCCAAAAAAGTCAATTATATTAAATAACACAAATCAAACTAGTGAGATAACCTACCCTTCCCTAGTGAGTAAGCTATTATGTTACTATAAATGTAGTTCAAACGCAAGACGATTTTAATTTTTTACATTTAGGTTTATTTGGCTCATGCCAGTTTGTTTGCGTTTGTCAGTATGACTAGCTATGACTTAAACTATCATAAAGTACAGAATTACATTTACATCTGTTACATCTGTCAGATCGTTTCACTAAGAAGTCAATGTGATTTGGGAACAATAATTTAATATATTCAGTTGGAGCAGCCAAAAGCGGCACTTTCTTGATGAGGTGAATGGGACTTAATGTTTCAAACCGTGGTACAGTTGTTTTCATGGCATGGTTAATGCCATGGTTAAATGCAGAATATCAAATGTCCAATATGAAGATAACACTACAACATTACAACATTTTGTATACTTTGGAAATTACAATAACTTTGCATGTAAAGATGGAGTCAGTCATTCTGTAAAAATAATATTGATATTTTAACTCAATAAAAACAGAAACGCCTCTCCTTTCAGTGTTATAGTTTGTTCCCTCAGACATTCCACCCCTCACATTGGAAACGTATTGCTAAGGCTGTAGAGTGTTGTGCGGTCTGAACCACTTGTTTGTGCTTCCACATCCAGGGCTGTGTAGAAACAACAGATACATTTTTGTTCCTCATGCACACTGAACAGGCAGCTGGGGACCATGACTAGATATTCATTGAATTTGACTAGATATTCATTGAATTAGCTTACAAACGCTGACTCGCTATATACACCTTCCATTTAAAATATTACAAACACATTGTTGTGTTGGTATAAAACACAACCCTTTCTTCACCTGGAGTAGCTAGCACACATGATTACTTCCGCCTTACAGCAATTATAAGGTTCAAACTGTTCTGTGCCCATCCCCATGCATATATATGTTTTGTAAATATTTTAAACATAAACAGTAAACAGATGAGCAAATTTGGGGTTCTGGGGATGCTATAATGTACATAAATATAAACACCCTCATGTACAATGCTTTCCTGCTCAATAATGAGAGATTGCCTGGTTTGATTTTCACTGTAGCACCTGGCATTATTGCCATTGTCAGTGACAACTAGTTGCCTCGCAACTCACTTCCTGGACAGTGCTATCCATGACACCTTGTACATCTCACACAAACCCATATCCCACAACATTACTATATATTCATCAGGTTAACAATTTTTTTTGCAAAACGGCCAGTGCAAGTGGCGACACAAACAACGCAGCAAGAGGTACTTCGGAGGTCCACATGCTTATTTGAAGAAATATTATGAATGAGTAAAATAGGCTCAGAGCAGTTCATACAGTGAAGTTGTTCACTGCACTTGTGGGAACACTAAATAAATATGGTTTAGATAATGAAAGCATCTCTCACAAAGCATACACTTTATCTGCTGCACCCATCTACATAGATGCACAAATTAAAATGAAATATTTATAAATCTCTATTAGTTGAAAATCTCATTTCCTCTGTTCAAATGTTAAAATCGTCAGCCACTAATTAGATGCCAGCATGAACCACATGTTGTCCCAGCTGTCAATCTCAGGCCAACTCATGCGTGACCGAGACGACGGCGGGGAAGGGGGCCAAATCTCTCTGTGCCGACTGATTGGTCAACTCCCTCTCGCGGATGACCAAGCAGCAGCGTTTACAGGAAGAGAGAGGACGGAGGAGAGGTGGTTAGGTTAGCGCCGGGAGTAAACATACATCAGAATCCACTTACCCCTGCCTGAGGTTAGTGTCCTGCTGCCTGCCTGTCCCCTACCTGGGGAGTCCACGCTCCTCTACAGATGGTCCTAACGATTTCGACAGCACATGATCCAAGAAAGAGCAGGCTTGGGTTTGGCCCCTGCCCGATACATACACAGAGCAAGACCTTTCGGTTACCATGTGCGCCACTTCCATTTGATCATTTCTTGTAAAATGTCAAAAGCTCCAGAATGTTCCAGTTAGTTCTGCACTGCAGCGTTACAAGGCCTTTTAACTTTGACTCAACCTGAGAGAACATTGATTATTGTTACTGAGGGTGATTTATGTCACAGTTAAAACGTTAAGTCTGCCTATAGCTAACAGGACAGTCATTAACTTCAAACAAGCAGTACCCTTAGCCATATAATCTAATCTTTACAGAAGAGTTAACAATTGTTCAGAATAGATCTGAAAGTCATTTACAGATTAGGCTGACGGTGGAAGGCTTCTTAAAATCCCTTTGATCCGAGATACTCATGAAACATCAGGGGTAAAGTGTTCCAGGCATTTAACTGTTGGAAACTTGGAGCGACCTGCTGGCGCATCAGAAACCTGACCTATTCTAGGAAAAATGATGCCTACATCTTAACAGAATAACTCCATGCTTATGCAACTATAGTGTGGGATGTGGAAATTAGAAGCTGGAAGTGTTTTCTACGCACTTATTTATCCCCAAGTAATTCTGGAAGTGGTGGTGGGGAGACAGTCTCCCTTCCTCATCCCATGAAGCGTTCATATACTGCTTTCATTATTAGTCGAACTGCTAGGGGAACAAAACAAAAACAACAGTCTAAATACTCACTTTTCCTAGGGAGTAAAGACACACACAGCTTTCTTTTCATTGGCAAGACAAAAATGGGGAATCCACCCCGAGGCTAAAGCCACACACACACACACAAATAAACACCACCGCACACAAACAAAGCTAATCCACCTTCAAGCATAAAATGGTCTCATACTCATCTTGTAACTCTGAACACATGGTCAGTATCCCTGTTGTTCACTGCCAGCTGGAGTTAGTCCACGCACCCACACACAAGCATTCAGCCACTTTCCCCATACACACACACAGGTGTAGAACGAATGGTGGAGAGAACAGCCTTATTTTACTCAACAGGGAGCTGTGCTACCTTCAGGGTCACACAGGGTGTTTGCCCAAGTTCATCTTTTGCAGCACTCCTTCCCTCTCACTTCATTATCTCCCAACATCTGCCTCTCCAAGATATATTCCAGCATAAGGTTGTTATTGCCTCTCTGATCATACCACTGCAGTCCAAGTACCGTATAGCCATAACAGAATGTGAGTGCCACTTTGTCTGTTGAGTATTTCTGGTTTATGAGTGGAACCCAATATACTTCTCCAAATGTGCCTAATTTCACACGTAACAAATATAAAGAGGCATTTAAAGAAAAGCAGCTTTACAGCTACACTGCTTTATATGTAGGCACGCACACACACACTCTAGACACAATAAAGTACAGTCCCCCCCCCACACACACACTCTCTAGACACATTAAAGCACAGTCCACACACACTAGACACATTATAGTACAGTCCCCACACACACAAACCAGGACATGCATGCACTATGCCCAGCATTGCCCCAGGCCCTCATCTAATGCAGGCCCGAGCAAGGCTCCCAGGGTTATTGGAATGTCATCTCCCCTGTGTTTGGAAGAGGATCACATTTCCAATTCCTCCTGGCCCTGGGAGAAAATGAACCGGGTCTCCATGGTAAAATAGGCCCGGCCAAACACTGATCCGCCTAGGGGCAACCCAGAGGCCGAGCGCATGGAAGGCACACAGGACAGAAAAGGCAATAAACAGCTAAGGATGGAGTGATTAGGTTCAAGTACACCTAGAATAGAACAGAACAAAATAGACTAGAGTACAATAGGCAGCACAGAATGGAATATTGAATATAGAGTAGACCATCAAGAATAGCATACAGCCGAGATTCATATAGAACATAATGCAATATATCTCAGCAAAACAGAATAGCATGAAAAATAATAGAACATAATAGAAAAGAACATCTTCATCCCACCCTCAGGGGAATGCAATAAGGAAATAGCTGTGTGCTTTAAAACACACCGCAGTGTTTCTCAGCAACAGATGGAGAGGTGTGCATGGAGGCAGGGTTGCAGTGAAAACCTGTTGTGCATAAGGCTTAGCTGGAAGAAGACAGGACTCCCAAGAGAGTAAAATAAAGTGCAAAGTAGAGTAAATGAGGGGAGAATTAGATGACTCAGGGGTGAATGAAGAGTCTCTCAACTTGGTATTTAACATCTAACAAGGAAGAATAATCACTAACTTGGTATACCTGCTAATGGGGAGATGGCAGGTTAAAAGGTTTGTTTTTTTTTTTTTAACAAACAGTACGTTATTCACATGCATAGACAGCCCCAGGAAACAATGAACCAACAAAGACAAGGACAAACACAAGGGCTTAAATAGGGGAAGACGAGGCAGACCATTGGACACTGACAATGAGGGGCAGGTGAAACCAATAAACAATCAACATGAGGCAGGAGTAGACACAGGGGAAACATGGACCGGCACAAGACCAAAACTGGGGTGGACAGCAAACAACAAGGAAACATAAGCTGGAACAAGACAGGACAGACATGGGTGATGGCAGATCGTGACAGACTGTTTAGATAACCAACACAAACCAATCACACAAACCCAAAGAAACGGAATAAAGGAGAGAACACAGAATAGTTTTTATCTAGTGATAGAATTTTAAATACTTTAAATATTTTTACATTCGGTAATTATAACATAACTCAAAATGTTTGCAAACCACTTGTTTAAATCGATACTGTATCTTTGATCCTCTTTTAATTTAAATATATTACTGTAATCCTGCCTCCCTATTGGTTCAGAGAGCAGCACAGTGGTAGGCACTGGCACACACAGTATGTGCTGCTAAAACAGCTTGTCCCTGATCTACAATAGAGGAACATTTTGGGGGATGTGTGTGTGTGTGGGAAGAGGGGGTGAATAACATAACAGGAATAATTCTAGAAAGACATGGGTATTGTTATTTAGTCTGAGTATTATTACAGTATAAACCTGATGCAGCAGAAGCAATTACTTTGTTGGGATACATTTTGTTTAACTTGGAGACAAACACATTAAGCATGTACAGTGCTGTATGCTGTGGGAACAGTGGCTGATAAGGCTCATTAAATAAATTGGATAATTTCTACAAAATTCTGATTGAAAAATATAAAATGTGTGTTTTGCATAGAAGAGCCAGATGTTGTTTTCTTGTTAGATCATGTAATAATAGCTTCTCCAGTCTACATTATATACACTATGTGGTATGCTCAGAGATAAGCATAGCATATGGAATCTGTCACCCCCTATTGGCAAAAGAGGCCAATCCAAACAAGGCTTAATACGTGTAAAACATACTATTTCTAACTTGACTCGGATGAAAATCAAAATACACTAAATTAATGTGATATCTGTAGCCGAACCCTCACACAACTGATAAGCACGTATGGGTTTAAACACACACACACACACACACACACACACACACAATTCTTTTTTGAACACTTCCATTGTGGATAATCTACCCGTGGCCTACTAAATCAATGAAGAAAAGTATTGGGGGATGTGAAAACAAAAACAAAATCAGTAACACCACAATTCATTTTGAAAAAGGTATTACCACATCCACTGAGTTAGTAGGAAAACACAGTATAAACCTCTGTATGATGGGCTACTGGGTCACACAAGGCAGGGTGCACTTCATCAGATTAAAAAGCAAACCAATGCTAAAAACCCTGGCATTTTGTCTTGTATGTTGGTACAGTGCCAAGACAATTAAGTACAATGTTATTTAAGATATAGTCAGTCATATACAGTCATTATCAGATTCAAACACATGCAAATAAGTCAGTGCATTGTATTATAAATGGTTTATAGGTCACTGTACAATACTTAAAGTACCCACTGCTTAAAATAAGAAGGATTTGTTAGCATGGTATCCAACAGTTGAACACCACATTTGTTTAATAAAAAGTGTTATTCTATCCATATTATAGTATAAACTGGATATGGTCCCTTAAATGTATAGTCTAGAAGAGTGCAAATCAGGCTTGGTGTACTTTAGAGGGCCCTGGCCCAGTGTCAGACGTACAAAGCTGGTAGGCAGCTGGTAACCAGGTGTGTCAATCATCTCAGAAGCTTCTCTTTTCCTCTGAGCCTCTCATAGCAACACATCAGATCTCGCCCCACCCCTTGTCAGATGTGTGTGATATAGCCTTCACCACTCCTAAATCACCCCGCCATAATTCTGTATATTGCTCCCTATAGCTGGGGCGTGGCCTCTGGCTTGTGAGGAATGTGTGGGCTTGCCCACAGAGCCCTGCTGTTGTTGTCCAGGCAGAAGCTAGAAACAGTTTCAGACAGGCCGACTATTTTGGTGCGGAGGAGAGGTGCGAGGACAGTTCCCAGAGGCGCAGTAGCAGGCCGGGTGCTAACAGGGCCTGTCTCTCCCTTTTCTTCTCACTCTCCTCTGCCTTCACAACAAGCTGTTCAGGGGATCGCGGCTCCTTTGTGAGAGACACGTGTGTGTGTGTGTGTGTGTGTGTGTGTGTGTGTGTGTGTGTACACGTGCGTGCGTGCATGTGTGTGTGTGTGTGTGTGTGTGTGTGTGTGTGTGTGTGTGTGTGTGTGTGTGTGTGTGCACATGCCACACGCGGCCAGGCTCAGTGACACATCAGCTCAAATGCAGACACATAGATGCCACACACGCATGCATGCACGCACACACACACACACACACACACACACACACACACACACACGCTCACATGCATGCATGCACACACGCACACACATAGAGCCACACCAGAGACCCAGACCACAAGAGAGGGTCCAGATCTCAGTGGTGCTGAATTAAAGAGGGGAGCCACAGTTTTTCTCTTTAATATCCATCTCTGTTATTACCGAAGCCCAACTCCTCTATACCCAGGGAGGGGAGGAAGCCCTTCCAAATAGACTTCAGAAGGTTCCAGAGAGCGTCAATGTGCGTGGAAAAATAAGTCCTCAGGAGTAAAATATAGCCAGTATGAATTGTAATGACAGTTCACACTGTTATGGCACTACATCCTGTCACCGATCCAGATGTATCTGTCAGTGCTTACTTCACGCTAGCTATTGGACAGAGATTATACATACAGTGTACAGTGTTGCACTACACTGTTGAATTGTGTCTTTTTAACTCTGGACATGCATGTTTTCCCTGTGTTATTACCATGTGTATCCCCATGTGTATCCTCATTACACTCCTTGGTTGAAACCAACAACACCAAATGTAGAGCTTGGTGCCCTTATTGACGCATCTTTACTCCTTCCCCTACAACGCTCCTAGGTTCACACACTGTCCTCTCGGCCTCCCACGTACAATCACCTAGCTGTCATGCCTTTTCATGTCCAAGTTCATTTCCAAACATTAGCAGTGAGTTAACAGGGGTGGACGTCTGTGGTTGCGAGGGATGAGGGTTCTGTGGTTCAACAGAATGATCGTAATGTGTGCATGAATGCATGTTGGCTACTTGGCTTAGTCCAATCACTTTCCTTAATTCACATTCAAATAATATAATGTTGGGATCATATCTGAAAAAATACTAGGGCTGCACAAATAATCTAATATTGATCTCAATTACAATTTTGGATTCAAACAATTATATGAACATGATTGACTTCAATACTGATGTTAAAAATACTTGCTCCACTCATAAAAACCTTCTGCATATCAAACCAAGCGCTTCCTAAATTTACATCCAGCTACCAGAGGGCGATTTGGTGATATGGCAGGGGATGATTTGGGGGAAATGTAGTGACCTGCCTTGCTAGTCTCTCAAGCCAGAACATTTTGACAGGCAGGTGTTTCTTGCCAAAACCTGTAAACACTAGGTTGTTGATAGGCCTGAATTGTTTTCCTTTGGCTGCATTCTGTGATGGCATATTTAGATTTAGTTAGCCTATAATTTGGATACAATTGTATTTATGATTTGCTTATAGGAGATGATGCACTTAAGATCAGTCTTGTTTTGATGAAATATTTGTACATTAACAGGAATGTATTACAACATGGAAGTGAAAGCAATTGTCTATTTATGTCAAAGTTCAATAAAAATATTCATCGTGATTGCAATATTTATCAAAATAGTTTTGGCCATAATCGTGCAATCCTAATGTACAATAGTTTCTTTAGAAAGGCATGTCCCTTGTTACATGCAGAAGTAAAATAATAAAACTAGTACCTTATAAACAAGCATTTTTATGGCAATGGAATGCAGTATTGGTATTATGAATATATGCACTGCATACAAGTAAAAAACCTGCTCATAAATGACGTTTTAAAATACTTATGAATCCACATGATGATACCAGATCTTACACAATACCACTTTAAACAGGGATATCAAGGTTACTAGATAAAAAACAAACATGCTCATGTATTTAACATGTCATTTATAAACTACCCTGCCCCAAATTAGGAGATTCTCAAATATTTGTAATGATATTATTATTGTACACACTGTGTTTGCACTGGTCTATTTGTGTGCCTACTGTATGTTGGTGTCTTCATTTTAGTATGTGTGCCTTTCTGCAAGCATTAGGTGTGCACGCATATGTGTGCTTTGTGAGAGTTGGAGGACTCAGGTCTAATAACAACCTTGACACCCGTCTCACACAGGCCTCTGAAGTTGCCTCCGCTTCATCAAGTCAGTGTGTGGTTGCCCGGCAACCAAGAGTCCGGTGTTCCCGAGCGGCGCTGTTTGTTCCCTGCGAATGATCCGTCAGAGATGGGCGGGGGGGGGGGGAGTGGAGGTGAGGGTATGAGAAGGGAAGACACAAATTGGTAAATGGCAGACCCAACCCCAGGGGGCCCTGAATCAATGCCTGAGCAAACAAGCGCTCACTCTGTCTGTCTATTAGTCTGTCTCTTTCTCTCTTGGTCACGTCGAACATGCTCCGTCAACTCATTTAAGTATTTATTCCTATTATTATCATTGTAATAAATAACACGATAGAAATATATTATAATAGACCTGTGATACATCCTATTATTTGTACCAGTGTCTTTCATTTCTTCTTCACTGCAGAATTATTGGTTCATTAGAGACCACCGTTATGATTAAAGGTGTTTACTTCAATCATAATGGCTACCGTACCATTATGATACTAGGCATACAGTTGGGTTCAGTAGAAAGGTTCAGCTCCAGTAGTTGCTCCTGCCTAATTGGGCAGCATGGAGTCATGTGGTCAACAGTATTATCAAACTACACTCCATGATGTATGCCCTTGTGGTTGAAATCATTACACAAATGCTGTTGAGTTTGAAACTTTAGGAGGGCAATATCCCTTCTCCCTTCTCTCACCTGAGTCCTGACTGGTGCATCTCTCTATCCTTCACATATACAGCACCATTCCAACTGTTTTAAAATCTAAACAGTAAATAGGAGTTTGGGGGCACTTCAATCAAAAAGTGTACCTTCAAAGTTACAGCAAGTCTAGACTCTTTCATTTGAATATACTATGTATTGTGGCAATGGGGTCTCTTTGAAACCAAACAGCATATGGTCAGCATATGGGCCATGGGTAGGCTTATACTACATCAGCCTCTATAGGAAGACCACAGTTGTGAGCCATTACCTTTGCTCCACTTGAAAGAATTTTTATGTAAATGTCATACCCAGATTATGAAAGGTGAAAGGATCTAACAAATGTTAGGCATCTAGAAAATGTAGTCAGCTATGCTAGTCATATATCCGTGCTGCGGTTGGCGCCTTCTGCTGGTGCAACAAGGTAGTGTGTTGGGACATTTTGACCCAAAGGAGAAAGGGAGGGTTAATTTAAATTCCAGAAGCCACATATGCAGTGGGCATGGGGATATTAAATATGATTCATCCACAAACATTGTTAAATTATGTTTTACAAGAATGCAGGATATTTGTGCATTTATTTATTATTTAGCTTGCAGTCAAAATGTCATTCTTTCTTTGCCATGTGTGACTGTGAAGTCTATAACAAAAGCAAATCAAATGGTTTTGTGAGCAGTGGGTCTCACGGTCCAGTGAAAGAAACAGACTGAGCTCACTTTTACAAGCCATGCTAAAATAACTGTGGCTTGACAAATGATTCCAAAGGCCAAGCTCAGACAGTAAGAATGAAAATAGGTCCATGGACAATAAAGGGTCATGTGGAAATTGTGCAGATTGGCCGATTGTTTTCATTTTGAGGTCTGAAGTTGGGTGACATCAGCTCATGTTTTTGCATGTTTGTAAAACCTAGTTTTTATTACACAGAAAGCTGTTTTAAGAAATTTAATTTGATAGTAACAGGGTCAGCAATACATTGTCCAACTGACAAAAATGTCAATCAACCTTTATAGTACTTTTGATAAACAATTGGAGGTTTATTGTGTAATATGAAAAAGGGATTATTTCAGGGCAAGGGAAAATGAGGCCAGGGAAAATGAGGAGATGATGTCAAAGGTTCAAACTATTGCTCAACATCATCGCTGAGCACTAACCATCATACACAATGGCCAAGCTCTGCAAGACAACTGTCTCCGCACTCACCCTTACATTCTTTCTCTCTCGCCATTTCTCCCCTTCCTTAAGATAATATCTGTGCTTGTCTCTCTAGCGCCTCCATTGCTCCAATGCACAAGTGCTCCCACCGCCATTAAGGACAGTGTGTTGGCCAGAGTCCCCCACCAGCACGATGGGTCACATATGGTTTATATCATCTCCTGAACGGTTCCACATGGAAGACCTGCCACTGTGCCACAAACCACGGAGAGAGAGAGAGAGAGAGAGAGAGAGAGAGAGAGAGAGAGAGAGAGAGAGAGAGAGAGAGAGAGAGAGAGAGAG
>JAODUG010086637.1:0-12278 GCA_027564795.1 Aphredoderus sayanus
TTAAGTCTGTGGTTTTTAAATAGCAAAAATGTTTTTGTAGCTTTCTATGAAATCATTCTAGACAACCTTCTGGAGTTTCAGATGTTTAATCTGTACCTACCTGGTTGATGATGTAGATGCCATAGTCAATCTTCTGTCGTCTGAATATGGGGTGTAGGTAGTGAAGCCAGTATTTCAGGTGGTTGTCCCTGTGGCGGAATGGAATGATAATAGCCACCTATATAAGGAAACAGGTGATGGTTATTTGCATGTTCTTAAAATATAATCTACACAGATAAAAATGTCAAATCTTTTAGAGTACGATTTGATTTTGTATTACCTTTTGAAACAGGAAGTTATGGTGGGACATGTCAAGAAGAATGACTTGTTTGTACTTCTAGCCAATAGCCAATACATATAGTGTCTAAAATATGATACGGTATACCATTACACACATTACAGTCCATATTTATGTTCAGTTTGTCTTAAGAATTGGTTTAAGGAAATTGAAGAACAAGATTAATGAACCCTCACTTTCTCTGAGTTGGCCTTTTTAACTTTTCCTTTCATGCCATCTTCTCATTTGTGACACTTTCAAGCCGTGCCTGTGATTATACTATACAAATATCTTGAATGTGGTGACATTTGATGCTTAATAGTCACGTCATTAATAACCAGACATCACTGGCAAATCCTGAAGCTGCCTGTGTACACATGGTTGATCCCTCAGTCTTTATGAATTAAGCAGCTTCAGAAATTGGCTGTTGCTTGTGAGGCCTCACTTGTTTTGTGTCTAGTTTAGAGAGGGAAGTTGTAGTAAGTCTGTCTGTACTTTTTAAAATGTTATCCCTTACCCCTAGTTAAACAATGTGTTTATTATCCATGTGGCAAAAACCGTATGAGTATGATATTCTATACAGTAATGCAGGGTAACAAAATACCTTGTGGTACCACTATGTCACATACCTCCTCAATCTAATAGTATTAAAGTCGATGATTTGAACTTACGGCGATCATCCAAGCCCAATATTTGAAACATACATCTAATAATACATATACAGTAGACGGGTACACACAGACCTTCCATCTGGGCCGGCAGTCAGGGGGTGAGTAGCGCCCCCCCTCTGTCACATTGGGGTTTTCTTTCTGAACGCGTTCCATCGTCATCTGCGAACTGAACTCAATCAGAAGTCGCCCCACTGGAGAATAATGGAGGGATGATGAAGTGGGGGGAAAAGAAGTAAAGAAGAAAGAAGGGAGGGATGATGAGGGAAGAGTGGTGGACAGAGAGAGCGTTTTAGCATCAAAGAAATACACGTATCCAAGCTGTTTGGGGGAAACATAATGGTTTCAAGGGATCTGCTTTGCATAATGCAGCTTTTAATAAGATGCAGAGGACTAGGAAAACATATATTCCTAAAAAACACAAGCAAAAGACTTTGAAGTCAGTGAGGCAAACACAACATGGAAGGTAATTACCTGGCTCAGCGGTGTAGTCATACCATATGCTAGCCTGCTGCACTATAAGTCTGTCCATCACGTGCTTACAGTAGTTTGACTAGAGAGCCACTGACTCTGTGTCAGTGTGTCAGTGAGTATTTGCATTCACACATTTGCGTGTCCACGCTTATCTCGACCAAGGGCCCTTTATATGTTATTAAGTGTATAAATATGATTGTAAATCTTGTTGAACATGATGAATGTCAGAAAGTAAAACACCCCATTCCCCACCAGAGGGAGCAATAGAGGCTACAGTCTGTGATATATATCCATCAATTCCCCATACAGGTCTTGCCTTGTTGTCTATCAAAAGGCAATCCACATAGCATGTATACAGTACATATACACACCAACACACAGAGCTATGAGGAATTTATAGTCCATTTTCCTAACAGCCATGTCTTTGGGGATTAAATACATCTAGACAAAACAAATTTAGGCAGGACATGAAGCTGGAAAATACAAACGCAGTGCCATGCCTCAAACATCGCCAAAATATAGGAAGACCGCCGTAAAAGTGGTATTTATGGAAGTTGTACATTCCTACTGTACAAAACAACAATAACGTAATTTGGTGGAATTGTGCGTCACATTTCTTATGGCCCACATTTCATTCTTGAATGAAACTCTTGGATAACGGTCATATAGAACTGCGGCAGCGTGATATTTTCTAGTGTAATAAACCCAGATAGTCTTTACTACACAGTTCCTTGGGTCATGGAATATCACAGACTGGGAGGATTGAGATAATTTACACTGTAGGGGCTATTATGTCAATCTGGATTGGGCAAAGTGCACAGTTATTTGTAGGGCTACACACGTAATTCGTTTTCCGTTTCCATCCCGCCTATGTAAATAGGCATGGAACATTTCTTTGGCTTTCTGATTTATCTTGCTATGATTTTTAAGTCCACCTGTGCATCTAGCTTTCAACTCTATTTATTCAGAAAACAGTACAGTACAGTCAACTGAAAACTGCATCTTGCTTAATTCTAGCACACTGCACGCAGCACTGCCCTCACGAAGACAGCGGCAGAAATTCACTCCTGCCCTCTTAAAATTAGAGATGTCCATGGTATAGGCTACAATCCAGATATCACATAGCACTGATGGTTTTTGAGTCCACCACCCCTTCCCCAGACTACTTTCACCAAGTAGCCTGTGATGCCGTTTAGTTTGCTGTTGCCATGTGCCCACTCGGGCTTGGGCTTGCCATGAGTTATGATTCCAATCATCTGAGCAACATTTATTTATTTATTTATTTTGCAATAGGCTACATAATACTGGCATATATTGTTGTAGGATTAACCTATTACACGTAAAACAAGAAGATTTGTTTAAGTTCAGTGTCAGATTAAAGCTGTTTAAAGTTTAACTTAATGCATTTAAGTTAAAAACAGGAGCATTTCATTTCTATTGTCCAGTTGATGTGCCAGTCCTATCACCAAGAAATCATCATGTTTTGTTTCCTTCTATACAGTATCACTTAAATTAGTGCAACACACATTTATATTGGGGGGGAAGAGAATCGTGATCTCAAATCTAATATAGAAAATCATGATTCTCATTTTAGCCAGGATCGTGCAGCCCTACTTAATTGGAGTTTGTTTGAACTGGTGTGGTTCACGGAGATAGAGAGAGAGAGAGAGAGAGGTGGGGTGGGGAGCTGGATGTGAAGAACCTATACTGTACACACACACACACACATATATATATATATATATATATACTGTATGTGTGTGTATATGAGCTAATAATTCACTCAACATGAATGGATGAGCTGTGTGTTGAGAAGGTCCCACTAATAAACAGTGCTTGGGTTGGCAAGCATGTTCAATGGTAATAAGGTTACATGTCCATAACACACCCCTCGATCATGCCATAGGAGCTGAATGTAAATGAAATCCCCCTTTCCTCCATGCCCAAACCACCCCTATCAGTACCGACACACTAAATACACACTAAATGTTATACTAAATGCAGTACATTGATGCATCCTAAATATCGAACACTGACATGTTACTGATATCAGCGTGATAGTAGTGATTTCTCCATGTCTCTGTTCTCTCTCAGTCAGCTCCTGTGCAAGGTATCCCTCCGCCTGTCTTTCCAAATCTGTTTCAGCGCTCCTCTCGCCCTCTATAATAATACGGTAATTGGAACATGTTGTTCTCCGCATGTCTGAAATGCTTTCTGTGTAGACTGTCTGCAAAAGGAATAAACAAAAACAGCAGCAGTTACCTATAAAAAAGGGAACACACCACATCAGTGGCAAAAGCAATTCCAAAATTACAGTGTATTGTTTACCCTGTTAGATAGCCGGCGCTTATCATGGTGGGATAATCTCAGTGTCAGATCTGTGTCTTGCGAAGCCAAATGTAGAGTATGTGTAGGATCTGCCAGACATCTTTCATTTTAATTTGAACAAATCGCCTGCTGGCAAGTCCTATATATGCTCTGTTTAGTTTTAATCTGGAACCAGGCAGTGGGAAGCTCTGTGTGTTTTTAGTCCACTGTGTCCCTGTAGGAGCTGAGGTTTGCTAACTAGAATCCTAGTGTGTGTTTTATCACCTGCCTGCGGCCGTGCATTCTGCATTGGGCTGTGTTTTGGTAATTGTATAATGTGCTGCATTCTGGGCTGGGAAAACATTGTCCTCGGGGGTTAACACCTACTGTACCACTGTGGCAGGTTTACATGCTATGCCATTCACAGTAGGCTTAAATCCAAGGTGCCTCATGGCGGTACCTTTTGCCTGTATATTTGTTTCAGTGACTCCGGTGGCACTGAATGCCAGAAGCCTGTAATTGTTGATGTCATGCTGTGTGAAAGGTTTCAGCTCGAATAGAATTGTTCTGAAAATGAAGTGTTTCAGAAACTGTCCTCATATTGTTTGATTGAGATATAAGAAAAAATATAAAATAATAATACAAATAAAATATGTGGCAATGCTTGCAGTGACTATATGACTCTGTGCCAGTAGATGTCATACTAGAGCACAAGCATCTGAGACCAAAACAAATGCTTTGTGGGACATACGCATGCGCTGGCGGTCACACACACACACACACACACACACACTAACATGCAGCCTCTGGACCAGCTATAAAAACAAAGAAAGAGGAGCTCAGATTACAACACATACTGTACAGCGGGAGTGTGATGTCATTCTCTGCTCAGGACACAATTACTTCACTATATCTTTACATAGAAAATAGTTGTTTAATGCTATATTAATGTTCAAAGTATCAGATATAGCACACCTGTAATATTACTTTTGGAAAATACTGAGCAATATGCAGTATTGTACATACGACAAAATGAATAACTAGTAACAACTTTCATGCATGGTTTACTCTCTGAAATTGTAATTTGGCAAAGTACTAACTTGGTTACCTGATATAATTTCTACTGTAATAATTTAAACAGTCCTTTTTATTTATTGAAGCTTAAAAATGGGCATACAATGTACGAGACAGGGCTCTTTAAATAAACACTGGCATCATCTCTTTGCCCTTCTACTGAACACATGAATAATACAGGTGTGTGTGTGTGTGTGGTGGGGGGATGTAGAAAAGTAGGTAGATGCTAGACAAAGCATGTGAAAGAGGATGGCTGTAATCGCTCATGAGTTAATAGCAGTGCAATTACCACACACTATCTCACACTGTCCATCTTGCTATATTATAGTAATACTTAATAATCACAAAGCTTGATTGCTCTATCTAGGACACCCGCTGCACTTAGGGGGATACACACTGCTTTATCTACACGCACACAGATCTTCCACAATGCAATAATGAGTCAAATCTCTACACTGTGAGGCTGGCGGTGCCAAGACAATACATGGAGAAGCCACCATGGGCAGTAAACACAACATACTGCTAGCCGGCCTACTTCTGTCTCACTTTGGGTCGGACGTAGAATAATAAATTAAACACGTTTTTGTGCTATTCCTATACAATAATTCAAGCATTGTCTAAAAACAGAATACACAATTGTTAAACGATGGATTAAGATTTAGGTGTTTAGGAATAGCTGCACAGTAACACATTAATATTCATGGGGCGTAGTCTTTAGAAGCACTGATTGTAAGTAGTAGCATTTAATGAAATTGAACAACAAAGGCATGTACATTCCATGAGTACTGATATTACATTTAACAGAGACATTTTACAGGTGAGTGGATTATTCTGACATAAATAAACAACATAAATATGGACATGACAGTAAACACACTCATTTCGCTGGCAGTAGAAATGTGTACAGTAGAAGTGTAGGGCTCTGTAGGCTATGTTTAAAGAGAGAGCAAGATGGGAAATGGCCCGGGTAGATAAAAGATAGAAAGATAGAGACCTGTGTTAAAAGCATGGATGAAAAAAGTGTGTTTGCAACGCAAAGAAATGTGCTAAGATGTAACAGCAGGTGTATGAACATCTTATTTCACATATCTTTACATGACTGTCAGCAGTTAAGTGAAGATATTAAGTGATAGATAAAACTTACTTTGGAGTCCAAAAGTTGAATATATCTTAAACCCTAATGAGCCTCTATAAAACATAAAATAATAAACGACATTATTATATTGCTGATATGCTTTATTACAGTGTTTTTATTTCAAAGCACACATTTAGCGTGCATGTGTAAAAAAATATTTAAATTAATTATTACTAAAATAATTGAACTTAACCCTCGTGATGTCCTTAAAAATATTGTGTTTGGCTACCTGGCGGCGCCATCTGATTTTGTACGATTTTGTGTATTTTTAATTGTCATTGCTGAGTGTATTTATTTATTTATTAATTATTTCTTTATGTATTTGTGTTGTTTTTTTGTGCCTTTTAACAGTCCTGTTGTCCTCTGGTTTCAAACACACCTTGTTGTGCCAGCAGTGCACATCATATGTCTGTGTACGATGTAGAGTTAGGTTTAGCGCCTTCTATCTGCCACAAAGAGCTAGTGATTTGGGTCATTTTGACCCGAAGGGCATCACAAGGATTAAATAAAATTACTTAGCTGGCTCGGCTGTATAAAATATAGATGGTGAAAAAATATGTGATTCAGGCAGGAATTGCCAGATTCTGGGTGAAGGAAAATACAATTGTCAGTTGGACAGACCTCCGAAATATTTGGGCACTTTAAATTCACATTTCTTTCTACCTGTCTTTCTCTCTCAGACACCTTCTCCAAGGTGCTGCAAAACAAGCTCCTCTCTGGTTCAGTCCTGCTATCTCTCTCTATATAACTTTGCTATAACTCTCTCTCTTTCCACTGAAACGTGAATCCATATATAAAGTGCTGTGCCAATGTGGATTAAGTGCACAGGTCAAATGATGATCTAAACTACAAAATAAAGATTCCAGGGGGACATTGAATATTGATGTTATATTCCTTGGTCTCCTTTGTTAATATCCTTAATAAAATGCACACTGTATACTGTAATGTATGTTATATTTCAAATGGTGTTGGTTGTGTATGTTTTAAAATATATTAAAATAAAATGGGCCAGAATATAAGATAATTGAAACCATGAGCTATTCCATGGGCAGATTATGAGGAGAATAAGGCATAATGCAAAAATAAGAGAAACGTGGGCAGAGACAAAGACGGAAGGCGACTGTCACTTTCCAGCCTCCCACAGACACAATACACACTTTCACTTTTGTGAATGTTATTAGTCTCTCTCTCTCTCTACGCCTCCGCCGCCAACCTCAATCTCTTACAAGGGCCGGTCCCACCAGCGGACCATAATTGCCTATTCTTCCCTGAGATGAGGGGGAGAGAGAGAGAGAGAGAGAGAGAGAGAGAGAGAGAGAGAGAGATGTAAAAGCCAGGGAAAGGAAGAGATTTGGATAAAACCGGGTGACGATAGAGTGAAACGAATGAACGGAACAGAAAGACGTTTCAAAGCAAGGGGTGGAGGCAGGAGTAGTCTAGTCGTGCGAAGATGCAACAACAGTCAAGCGGATAATTGCTAAAACTATCTCGGCTTTGTTCGGGACGCATGCTTCTCTCCCGCTATCGCGCGTATCTCTCGCTCCCCACACACAGCCCCTTTCTCTGTTTGGGCCTCTTGCAATATGGCTTCCTGTTTTGTTTTGTTTTCTTCTCTCTTGCTCTTATCTAAGAGGCTGTTGTAACTAGCCCCAGAAAATCATTAGCTATCAAAGGCTGCATTAATTCATGAATCCTGTGTGTGTGTGTGTGTGTGTGTGTGTGTGTGTGTAAACTGACTGAAGCAGAAGATGATCGGCTTCTAGGAATTCCCTTGTGCATGCAGCGATAGCTAAAGATGTCTTGCTCGGGAAAAAGTGGTGTGTGAAGATGAGTGTGTGTGTTATGAGATGAAGTGTTTGGTAATCTGTAACCTGGAGTCAAAAACAAACAGGAAATGGCATAATTACTATATAAACAAGAGCTCCCTCTTCTATTATACTCAGTATATTTTAGATAGTTGTGAGGAAATAACGGCTTTATGTAGTTGTAGGTCACTCAGTTACAGCATATGTCACTACCAGTTTTACCAGGGAACATACCATTAGTATAATTAGACTGTATTTAAGCAGAGCTTTACAGGTTGTTGCGTTTTTGTTGCAAAAAACATCCGTCAGGATAGGGGGCATGAAGCAGATGGAGTAGGAACCCAGAACAATACTGTATGTCCTAGTAAGAGAAAGAGAACAATAAGGCATGAGTAGCCAAGATAGACTAACATCAACAGATGGAGGAAGGACATGTTAGAAAACTACAGGAAGGAAAGAGAAACACGTATGTGGGATTGCAAGAGGAAGAAAGAAAGACAGAAAGAAATGAAATGAAATGGATAGAGGTTGGATACAAAGTTACAGAGAGTGAAATACTGAGTCAACCACACCTACAGTAAGAGCGACAAGAGAGCGACAGAGTTGGTGGAGGGCAGGAGCACAATGTGAGTGGGAGTGACAGATTGTGTGAGACGGTCGGCTAAGTGCCACATGCCAAAATCCCTGTGTTTTGACTGGCACAACATTACACTCCAGCAGACCTTGGACTACGGCCATCCACACCAGCAAGTAAACAACGAGCTCTGTGTTCACCTGCAGTATTACAGTGACGGCTACTATTTCAACCGTACAAAGGAATGGCGTACCATACAGTAAATGCTGTTGCCATGGTAATGTTCACTCCAACCCTTCGCTCTAGTTTTGCAGCGAGCCTTGAGCCATGGCCTGCTTGAATCAAAGGTACTTTGCTGCTGAAACCACCATCGAGATCAGCAGTGTTTAATTCAGCGTAGTCGTGACGGGAAGGAAATATGGGAGAAGTTATGTGTCAAGCAGGACAGATCTGGGTCAGTATTTGCAAAGCTCTTAGGTTAGTTACTACTACTTTTTTGATGTCAGAGATGTCCACCAGAGCATCGTAGGGTAAACATAAAGGGGCTTTACCACTGCTGGAACTCGAGCCACTCCCAGGGTAGTGTGAACGTTTACATTGGCCCCCTATTCGGCCCTTTCAAAGGTTTATTTCTGTTTCCATTGGTGTGTAGGAACCTCCGGACCAGTCTCACGAGTTGAGGTAGCCTGCGACAGCTTTGACTGATGTCAAAACATGTCAAAACAATGACAACAGACATCAATGGGGGAACCGAGATGGTCGCCAAGTTGGTGTTTTTGCAAGCATATGTTGTTTCTCAGGGCCACTCAGAAATGCCTACCCCAGGTACATCTTTCGGCCAGTTCCTGCAATGGAAGAGTGCCTATTTAAGGCCTGCATCCAAACATTTGGTTTCTTAAAAGTATGGTACTGTGCCCGTTTTCCTCTTGCAGACTGTCTCAAAGCACGAGTATTGTATGGACACACAGGCATACATACCATACTTTGGCCTTAACCCTCATGAGGTCCTTCGGGTCAAAATGACCCAAATCACTAGCTCTTTGTGGCAGATAGAAGGCGCTAAACACTGATGACACAACATGGTATGAGTTTGAAACCCGAGGACAACAGGAGGGTTAAAAAGCAACAACACAAAAAAACACATACGTAAAGCAATAATTAATAAAGAAATAAATACACACTGCAATGACAATTAAAAAAACACACCAATTCATACACAATCAGATGGCGCCCTCTGGTGGCATAATTTGATAGAATTAAGGACATCGCAATGGTTAAGAAGGTGAGGACATGATATCTAAAGCTGATAGACAAGAAGCTATCTGTACCAAAGAGTCCTAATGAGAACAGGTTAAAGGGTCCGTAAAGCACAGTCTGTTGTTTGAAATAACTTTCAGCAAAGGCCCTGCCTGTCTTCAAAAGACTCATTACCTCTTAAAACATGGCTGTGCTTTACAGACCTAGACAGGCTGATCTAATGAAATATAAAACAATTACACCAACAAACAAATGTTTTCCACAATACTCCTTATACTCACAGAGAAATGTGCAGACCAGACAGACTATGTTGTTTGAGAGGGATGTGGCTTCAGTTGCCTAATATTAAAAGAATAATGATGAAACCACAATCCTTGATTATCATCTCTCCTTTAAGATGGTCTTATATTTTGAAGTAATCTAAGGGAAGAAAGTTGGGAAAGTATTTCCTCAGTGTCTTTGGCTGCATACTTTGGGCTATTCGCTCTATAACAAACTATCAAATCTGTCCATTGTGTGTGTGTGTGTGTGTGTGTGTGTGCATGCATGCACATGTGTTGCGTGTTAGGGGGATTCAATTTTGTTCTATTGCTAGGACCCTGTGCCTTTGCCCAACTGGCACACTGGTGTAGTACAGCAATTAGTAGTACAGGCACAGATTTTGACATGCACTCGCACAACACACACACACAGGCATGGTCGGGCTTGCCACCAACACAATAATTCTCAAAAGGGTCTATATCCGCAAACAGCAATGAAAAAGCGATGGCTGACTACTCTGGGGACAGAACACATGGCTTGTAGTGACTGGCAGGGGCTGTAATGGTGGTGGGAGTTAGCAAGTGGCTTGCCTGAGGATTAGATTTTGTCAAGTTTTAAGAAAAAGCATGAGCCCGGACAGACATTTTTATAACTCCTAACCTAAATAATAGACAAATTATTTAATATCAGATGACTGATATTTCATAGGCAGGTTAAGAAAATAATGTCCAAGGACTGCAGATTGAATGGGCTATAAGATATATCTGGTACCAAGTATCAGATACAGTATAGCTCTGTTGAGATTCTCATTTAAGGTTAATGCATTTTGTAAATGATCCTTGATACAAATAAATTGATTAATTCAAATAAAATAATCACTAAAGGTTTTATTTAAGAATCTATCAAACTATCTTCTGAACTTGATACCATGACTTGAATAATATAAACATTTCCTGTAATGTAGGTACCTTTCACAATAAAGATGTTGTCCTTCAAGGCATAAAAACGGTTTAGAAAATGAATAGGCCATGACAGTCAGAGTAAGTAGTATGTTAATAGCTGTCACAGTCACACCCCCAGCTCTACCACAAAGGACAGTCTTTTGACTTCTTCCTCTCTCTCTCTTACATATACTTAAGTTGATTACCTCACATTATGCACCTGTCCTTAGTTCACACCCCATCGTTAGTTCTTTGTATCACAAAACATTTATTCCTGTGCAAAGTCTTGTTTGTGTATGGTGCTAGTTCCTGGTTAGCTTATTTGCCCATGTTCAGGCTGCCATGCGAAGTTCAAATTTGGACCGGATTGATTTTGAAAGTCTGGACAGCAAATAATGACAAATCAGATTTTTTGCAATTTGGATCAAAACCACATATGGATATGGTTTGAAATGAGATTCCAATTGGATTTATACAGATGTATGTCAGAGTGGACACTGGCTCAATTCCGATTTAAGTGTGTCAAAGGAGAGTCAACATGACATGGATTATACCTGATATATTTGTATATCCAGTCCTTGGACAGATACAAAAATAAACTGCCGATGTCACCCGTATAACTATGTACTTACTGACACCTATTGTACATCATTACTACAGCAACCCATGAAGGTGGCAAAGCTGATCAAATCGGATCACTTCTCAAAAGATCTCAATTGAGATACAAATCCTATTTTCCTGCATATCCTTGGAGTATTTATATTAACTCTTGTGATGTCCTCTGGGTCAAAATGACCCAAATCACTAGCTCTTTGTGGCAGATAGAAGGCGCTAAACCTAATTCTACATCATATACACATATGAAGTGCGATATGAACTGCTGACACAACAAGGTGTGTGTTTGAAATCCAAGGACAACAGGAGGGTTAAAAGACACGAAAAAACAACACAAATACATAAAGAAATAATAAATAAATAAATACACTCAGCAATGCCGATTAAAAAACACACAAAATCATACACAATCAGATGGCACCGCTGGGTTGCCAAACACGATCACGAGGTTTAATCGAGGGTTAATCATGTTGTGTCTTTATGAAGACACAACATGATTAAGGAGACCAATTCCATCCGCATTGGTCTCCTGCTTCCTGCTGATGACAATAACAGGTTGGTTCTTGAAAAATTTGAGCAGCGACATTGCATAACACAGTAACACCAGTCTGTGAGAAAATACATACCCTGCCAGATTGCCACCTACTGTACCAAGCAGTATAACAACCTGCGGTTGCTAGGCTACCGGAGAAAACCACACTGAAACACTGCGTGTTGCATGATGAAAGTTTGTACTTGTACTCTAAGTCCAATATTACAGTATACATCACAAGGTCCCTGGGGTTAGGGTGTCACTCTGTGTGGAATGACACAGATGCACCCAGATGCAGACACATGCACACACACACACA
>JAODUG010086648.1:0-12277 GCA_027564795.1 Aphredoderus sayanus
CCACAATCTAGAACTGCACATTGGGAAACAAAGCGCCAGTGAGGAAAACACATTGTATATGGTGTGTGTGGGGTCGGGCTGACCTCTGCCTCTATCTCAGCCTGCCTCTTCTCCAGCAGCTTGGCCACCACCATGGCCCTGTGGCGGCCAGACCTCTTGCAGCACACGGCCCACTCGCACAGCAGGGTGACCACCGCGTCGTCGTCCGGAGACATCTGCAGGCACACACACACCAAGACCTCATGAGAAACCTCACACTAGCAGTGTGAGCTCTCACACTTATTGTGTGTGTGTGATCACCTTTATCCATGTGGTGTAACAACAAAAGAGGTGGAGGAATAATTACAGTAGAAATGTTTGAAGCCCAGCATTTCAAAATGGCTAAGAGCAGCCTAAATATTAAAATAGTCTGGCGAAGATAATAACAGATCGTGCTCCCCACTGGCATGTGGCCTTGCCGTGTCAAGCACAAAAGAAAAAAAAAAACAAAGGCGCTGATGGGAGATGAGGCTATACCTCATGGCTGTCTTTGCTCTGGCCTGAGCCAAAGATCTTGTTGTAGAGCGAGTCCAGAGAGTTGCTGAAGTCTGACTTCTCAAAGCTGTGGTTGTCCAGAACCTCCAGAGTGTGGAGCACCCGACCAATTGTGAACCCTGTGGGGGGAAAACAGAACCAATCTAGTAACCTGTGCAGAAAGGAAAAGTAAAGCTGGTGATTATCTTTGGAGAATTGTTCCCTCACCGGCGGTCGTTTCCTGGCACTTATCGAACGACCACCTGAACTCCACTGCTTGTCCCCTCTCCTTTATTTGCTCTTCGATTTCTCGCACCTTCGCACGGACCTGAGACACAGGAAGACATAAGGCAATTTAACCCCTGTGATGTCCTCAGGGTCAAAATGACCCAAATCACTAGCTCTCTGTGGCAGATAGAGGGCGCTAAATCTAATCCTACAGCTTACACAGACATATGATGTGCACTGCTGGCACAGCAAGGTGTGAGTTTTAAACCCGAGAACAACAGGAGGGTTAAAAGGCACACAAAAAAACAAACGAATACATAAAGAAACAATTAAAAAAGAAATAAATGCGCAATTGTTTTTACACAGCAATGACAATTACACAAAAGAAAATCATACACAAACAGCTGGCGCCCTCTGGTGGCATAAATCTATATAATTAAGGACATAACGAGGGTTAATCCCTATAAAATAAATAAAATAAATAAATAAATAAAAATCCAGACTGAAAACATGAAATCCCATCGCCACAGTCTGTGGCACTACCTGCTGTGTGAAGGCAGTGTTTCCCCCCGGCATGGGCAGGTTGGAAGGGGCGATGGGCAGCAGATCCAGAGGGGAACCAGTCTTGTTCCTGCCGTCTGTCAGTGAATAGTGCCACACCAGAGCACTGGGACAACACAGCACTATGCTCTGAATAGGGGAAAAACAGCACACACACATCAGATTAGGAGGTGCCACCATTGTGTCTCTGTGTTCAAACTGTTCAAAAAGGGAGCTTTAAACTGTAACCCTTAGTCCAATGTTCAAGTTTGTTTAACAAGGAGCTACATCCTCAGGCCGTTTGTGCACGTCCGTACACGTTCGCAGTGAACTCAAAGCAAACGGATAACTGTTTGAAAATGTTTGGGTACATTCGCGACTTCTTGCCAATTTGAACGCACCTCCAATTAGTAGGTGCCACCATTTGGTTGTCTTTCTGAACAGTTAAAAGTACATGGAACAGTATCACCAAATGAACAGCCTTCCTGAAACCCATTATGAGCAAATAATAATAATAATAATAATAATAATAATAATAATAATAATAATAATAAAACACCTGCAGCATGCAGCTGAGGCCAAACACCAGGGGGCGATGTTGAGGGCAGATATAGAAGTCCGTGAATGCCGTCTGGGGTTGGTTCCCCCCCGCCGGCTGGGATGTCGGTGTGGGGGGCATAGCGTTGCCGGGCTGCGCCAAGATGCCGTGGCCCGGGTGCCCACCCCCGCCAGGGCCCAGGGTACCGTCGCTTAGCAACAGGCTGAGGCGGCGGGTGCAGAAGTAAGCCAGCCTCCTCGACAGGTAGGCAGACTGCACAAACTCCCCTGAGTACTGCGGGAACAGCAGGAGGCGATCGTTATTCAGCGCTCAAGGAAATTAAAGCGCCCGGCGGAGGAACGCAGGCTGCAACACAACAGGCTACAGCCCACAGCCTCATCACTCCTATTGTGACAAGCTGCCTTGTGTGGAAAAGGTCACACATGCCCAAGGGCCCTTTGATCAAGGCACCCAACCGACAAAAGAGTTCCATCCTTTGTGGCTGAACTGGGAAATTCAGAAAGTGGTGCTTCCTAAATGTGAATCCTTGCCACTGTGAAAACTGAATGCCGCTTATAAAATAAAATAAAAAAAATTTAATATAAACATTGCAGTGCTTTCAGGCCTGACAAAGCTCCCTTGATATGTAAGAAGGGGCATGCGCTTTATCTAATGGTTATGGAAACAGAGGATAATGTTGTGTTCTGCATTCAGTTACTGACTATAGTACAGAGAAAATACTGTATTGCAGTGGTATTCCATGGGTTGTCATCAAGCTCTGCAGAAGCCTGATAATGAGTTATTAATTTGAATCAGGTGTGTTGGAGCAGGAACATGTCCAAAACATGCAGCTCAGTAGGTCCCGAGGAACAGTGTCGAACACCACTGCTGTATTATACTCATTTACAATCCAGTGCCGTATTTTGTGAATATACTGTAAATACCTGTAGTAGGAGGGGAAGCAGCAGTCTGAGAAGTTCATCCTCCCCAGGTCTGACCTTCTCAAAACACTCCAACACCCATGTCAGGAACTCATGTCTGTCTAGCATACCATCCTGAAGACACAAACACGCCATACTCACAGCTCCACATCATGTTGCCATCTACCGATTGCACACATTCACCGTCAACTCAATTACAACTACAGCTACATGCAAAAAACAGGGGACGAACCTGGAACATGAACATGGCTAGCTTCTCGTTGTATTCCCATTGCTTCATGGCAGTCTCCACCTCAGCAGGGGTAGCTGGCAGTGGGGACCCACAGCCCTGGCTGGGGGACTGTCTGTAGAATTCAGCCACCTTCTGCAGTTGCTCCCAGAGGTACTTAGTGATGATCTGGGTCCATTCTACACACACACACACACACACACACACACACACACGGGGGCAATCTTAATGTCCCAGTGAACAGTCTTATCACACCTAGGAACTGCAAGAATAATCGCTGTGTTTTATGGATGTTGTAAACCAAGATGGCAGGGGAGGCATTAAAAACAGGCTGCAAAACAAATAGTCCAGGTTGCCAAAAATAACCGCTGTCAATAGTGCTTCACTTACCTACACAGGGATCTATCACATGCCTTTTCTTGACTTTAGTTTCTGTAATGGCAGCATGATAAGCACAGGTCATCTTGATCATCCACGCAGAGCGCATGACAGGAACAATGTACTTGGCTAAGTATCCAAACACCTCTTCCTTTTTGCTAAAGATTGGAACCTGTTAAAAAAATTACAAATAAATAAAAGCACACAAAAACCAATTGCTAATGAATGAAGCATTATGCACAGATTGATTCTTGCATAAACAGAACAAAAATACAGGAACTGTAATACCCATTAATGAGAGTTGCATGACTACAAAAACAGACATTTAACATTTAGAAAACTGAATAATAAAAATAAATACAACAGAATTCTACAGAGGGCTCCAGGGTTAAATAACGTGAGGCTTAACAGTCTCACCTTTTTTGCCAGCTGTGTTAGAGGTTTAGTCCCAGCCAAATCAGTGAACCAGTTGTTGATTGAGCTCTGAGACCTTGCTGTCACTAGCCAGAAGTTATCTTTCTGGTTGACCTGTGGTTTACGCTTCCCTGTATCTGGGAAAGTGTTGTAGCGTAGCTTCTCAGCAATAATGCTGCTGAAATTTGAACTGATCTGTTGAACAATATGGTAACATTGTGGTGAAACAACTGCTACAGCCAAATCTGACAAAAACCAAAAACACACACCACGCATGGATACATGGTGGTCAATGTACCATTTTTACCTTTGAAGGGTTGAAGTTAACATTTTTTGCACTACCATGTTCGTCTCCAGACACAGCCGGTTGATTGTTAAATCCTTGTTTCACGTTGAGTGCAGTTAATTCATCCTGAAATTTAAGTAATGTTGCAATGTATGTTTACCAAATTAAAAAAGGCTTTGCAGCATATGCAGAATGTCATTGACACGGCTAACATTTCCATAATTAAACTGTCAGAGGGAAAATTTGCTAGGATGACTACTGTACAGTAACAATGTAGAAAGCATCCATGTTTGACATATGCATTTCAACCTAATACACACTATCCTAATGACTTCCAACTTTACTGCGTCCTTGTTGTTTAAACAATTCTGATATTATATTTATTCAAGTGCAATGTAATCTAACATACAGTACAGAATAATTTAAATTGTTGATAAAGTAACATGGCCAACCCTAACAGTACCGGCAATGTGTTTCCAAGATCACAACTAATAAACCATTACGACAAATGTTCACCAAAATGACTGCAGAGCAGATCGGTGGTTACTGTTACAATTGGTTTATCACCGAAGTATTCTTACAGTATTTAGCTTACAGTAGGTTGCCACCGTTATCAAACCATCAAGCTAAGCGTACTCCTTACGCACCACCGGGCACGACATGGTAAAATATATAAAAAATATTCAAACAAAATCTTTATTCTCATCCACATGAGATACGGCATACTGTATGCATAACTAGCATTATACAGCTAAGCAAAAACCTTCCTCTGGTAGTTGCTCACGGGTTGTTTTATAAGTGAGCTGACGAGCAAGCTAACAGTCTGACAACTATCCCTACTTACTGTTCATTGTTATGGAAGGCCCTAATCGCTCAGAGGACTTGCTAAAATGGCTAACTAGCTTGCACAGCATCTTATTTTATAATATTGTATCTGATTTCAATTTCCCGCAAGCATACAGTATCATTTTAATAAATTCTTCAATTTCACCTCTTTTTGTTTTGGGTCTTGGGGATAAACGTCCGGAGGACCCAGTCGGGGCCGCTTCAGAGGCCGGTGTTCGTAACTTAGAATCCCAAAAGCAGCCATCATTCAGCGGCATCACAGCCCAGGCTTTGCTCTCACCAGTAGCAGCTCAAAGGTAGCTACAACAACGAGTCTTACTTCCGGTCACATTTAGACCTTTAACATCAAAATAAAAGTGTCACGCAATCTTCAGTTTTGGAAGGCAATTATCAATTCGTTGTTGGTATTATTATAGGGTCCTCCGAATGAGGAACCTATTGTTATTGTCTGTTTTATTATTATTATTATTATTATTATTATTATTATTATTATTGTAATAGATAACGGCGCATACCGCAAAACCTACCTGATGGAATATTGGAGTGTCTGTCAGTCAGATAATGACAGTTCACCATGATATGTCCATAGGGGGCGCTACAGAACACGCCCACATTTGTCGAAAATATGCATATCAATGCATATTTTCATATCACAATTTTATAACTATGCCATTGACTGTGGAGGACATTCCTTAGAATGTACATGCACAATATTTAATTGATGAGTGCAAACTGTGCAAATGTAAGTAAAACACACACTATAGTTAACGCCTGTCCATTTTGTCAAGAGTTTTGGCGTGAGAAATGGTTTGTCAGAGTGAGAGCGTGAGGATGAAGATGAAAGCGTGTATCACACGTCAGAAGCGCGAGAGTTGGCTGCCAGCATTTGCTTTTTGACTGAAGCTAATGCTAATGAAAACATAATGCGTTAAAAATATTCTACTCATGGACCAAGTCACTTGAAACATGACATACACATAGGCTAGCTGCCATTGTTATGACAGTGAGCTGTAAAAATATAAACATTAACTAAAACAATGTATAAAGTTTAAACCAGACCACGCCTTTCCAAAGTTAGTACCTTCGGCTAACGAAAGCAAAATTTTTGATTCTCTATATCTCGAGAACAGTGAATTTCATCATTTCGCACCGCGACACATTACATTCACGAAGATGATGTTTTATAGGCTCAACATTTACAATTACTATTCCCTGTAATTCAAGCTAGACCTTCCATGTTGAATATAAAATACCCGCAATATATATTTCTCAATGCATATGGACTCAGTCAAACTGAATGTTACAGGCACAGTGAGCATGTTTATTATGGATAGGGCCTACAGTAGCCTATGCATGCCAGATAATGAAGACAATGACAATTTAATAGGAAATGGAATTACAGGAATATTTTCCTGTTGTTTTTTTAGTAGTTTTGTTTTGTTTTTTGACACAGATGTGCCACACCTATACTGTATATGCACTTCTTGCTTTGAGGCACTCCATTAACTGCAGATTGATTGTTCTTTGCAAGCTTCCAACCTTTCCTAAGATATTGTTTTCACAGCATGGCTAACTTGGCAGTTTTTTATGTAATATTGATTGAACTGCATTCAAAACCTTTTGCACACTTTTTAGGAGATTCTCTGTTATCAGGCAAACACCTTTCATTTGTTTGTCTAATAAGGGTTTATGAGAATATAAGTGTCGAAATAAATTTGATTAGTATACTTGGTCATCTGTAAGTCTAAATATGAATAAATATAAATAGTCACTCTAGTGAAGTCTTGTTAGACTGGATAGTGGAACCTAGGGTCTAGTCTTGTAAACTGCTTTTATACATGTCAGAGTATTCTCATCTCAATACATCACCATTGGCATGTATAAAAATACCTTTATTGGGAAAAAGAACTTTTTATAACTTTTATATAACAGTGTAACAAAATCAGGCATGCATACAAATAAAAATATATAGCTAATTTACAATCTCAAGCCTTATACAAAGGCAATGTTGACAATCCATCACAGGAATTGTAAAAATTGCACTCTTTGTGGTGGATCAGTGTATGCTTCATTCATGACAGTTGTTAACAACCCCAATCTTAATTTAAAAGACAGTGGCCTGTGCTGAAGTTTTTAGCTTTTGTCATAAAGATCCACAGTACCATTTGCATTCCGCCTCAACCCACCTTCAACTTCACTTGCAGCTAGATTAGACTACTAGATTTTAAGCTTCAGCGTTTATTTTAGAGTTGCCACTGATTTAATCATTATAAATGCCAATGAGGGAACCAAAAACAACTGCATTTCACCACAAGTAACACCTGTAAATATGGAGGTTTGGACTTGCATATTGCACTTACAATGATTCACAAAAAGAATTATGCCACAAAACATAAACATATCTCAAAATAAGAAATGCCCATATAAAATGATAACACAGCACTTTGGTGGAATGGTAGTACTCAATAATACCAACGTTTTTCCTTATAATCAGTGTCGCGACTAATAAACAAAAGTCGGCAAGGCAATAATGCCAGATGGAGTGCATGCTATCTGGTCAGTACTGAATAATATACTGTACATTGTGCAGTCCTGGTTGTGTCTAACAATGTGTAAAATAAACATGTTATGCCTACCTTGTAGAGATAGGAAAAGAAAAATGATCACACACATACACACTTGTATCTGCATGGAATATAAAGTGCCATTGTCAGAACACTGTTCCATCTGGCTTACAATGTATCCTTTGATCTTCAAAAAATGAGCCCTGATAGAGCAGCTAGAGCACCATGAGCCTATTTTTTTTTTTTTTTTGCTTCTTTGCATAGTGAAAATTACATTTCTTAGACTTGTTCAGCAAAACATGGTTAGCACAAGTTTTGAAAAGAACAAATATTGTCACATAATTTAGCAGCCTCCACATCTTTTTTTTTTTTTTAAATAACACTTTCACTTTGGTACTTTTCATGCAACTCAAGATCCTGAGAGCCATATTGGTTTAATGTGATTAAGAAATAATGAGTTTCTAGTCTCTAGTCAGTTTCTTTAAGCGTGTTGTCAGATGCTTCTATCATGGCTCGGAAGCTGGACTTCTCATCTGCAAGCAAGGCAGCAGGACTGTCAAACTCCACAATCTATGAGGTACAAAAACAAATTACTATAAGTACATTAATATCAGCATATTATGCATTGACTCAAGGACTGCTCTCTTGCTTTTGTAGCTGTAAAATGCTCCAAAGGAAAGACAGCAACTGCTCTGCTGTGTATGAGTTTTATAAAATAATTAGTTAACTAATTCAATTCGCTCACTCTATATGTGTCTGGAAAATTTCATCACTTGTTTACATTCCAGGGTTTTGTTGCCTCATCTGTCAGTCAACGATATCTTTAGCTTCCATTGGTAGTCACTTCAATTGTGCCGCCTGAAGGTGAGATTACTTTATCTTGGTACCCGCCCCCTTGACATTGCCTACAGTTATTTTTCCTGTAGTTGCTTCAGGTAACTAAATATCATCGCTGCAAGTCTCTTCCGGGCTTACGAATGTGTGACAACTGCCCTCTAGAGGTAAAACACAGGCTATTGCAGTTTGGTACTGGCTGACTTTAAATTTGAGCTGTCAATGTCAAAGGCTTTGTCCACGCCCCCCAAGCCTGTAACCCTCTCCCTGCTGTGTGAGTGGGGGAGGGGTGTTGATAGAGTATGTTAGAGAGGCATGTTTAACTGCTCTGCTCTCCTGTGGTTTGTTTTTTTTGAATGGTTTTGCATAGCTGGATGCAGTTCTGCTAGAACTGGGTTGGTTTACTTGGTTTACTTGCTCTTAGTAAATCGCCCTTCCCCAAAGATGTCTGCTGATCCCATTCACAACACTGCTAAATAGGGGAGCTATTTTATTCCAGGACTCTTTATTTTCCAACAAATTAAAGAGTAATGGCACCCTGGTAAGTATTGTTATTTTTAGCTCTAAACTAAGTAATGGGACTTAACTGTAATGAGACACATCTGTGCTGGTGTTAACCCTCATAATGTCCTCCGGGTCAAACTGACCCAATGCACTAGCTCTTTGTGGCAGATAGAAGGCGCTAAACCAAATTCTACAGCATATGATGTGCACTGCTGGTACAACAAGGTGTGTGTTTGAAACCCGAGGACGGGTTAAAAGGCACAGGAGGGTTAACAGTAGGGTTATAAGGCACAAAAACGCACAAATACATAAAGAAATAATTAATAAATAAATAAATACACTCGCAATGACAATAAAAAGAACCATATAATCATACACAAACAGATGGCGCCGCCTGGTGGTTCAAGACTATATTGTAAGACAATCACAAGGGTTTTTAGGCAATAGAATGTCACTGGCTGTGTTTAGCATGACCACGCCCACCTGGCCACTGTCCAGCACCATGACCCTGTCGCAGCCCAGCACGGTGTTGAGGCGGTGGGCGATAACGAGCGTCGTGCAGCCTACGAATGAGTCGCGAATGGTCTCCTGGATCAGGCGGTCTGTCTCGGTGTCGATGGCCGCCGTGGCCTCGTCTAACAGCAGGATCTAGGAAACAACCGGCATTACCGTTAGATTACGGACAGCTGTGGTCATAAAACAATGTTTCGCTGATTTGGTTTGCCCCGCCGTACAAAGCGTCTAATTCATTTTCATTCAATACTTCGTTCATTCTAATTCCTTTCATAACTATATCTCATCATTTGTGCTGGTCATACAGTCACCAGCCGTTTCCAAACAGACAAGGAGGAATGTACAGTGTAAAGCCACAGGGTGGCACTGTTCTACCACACTACGGGTGAATGGAAATACTAAGCCCACGATTTTCCATTTTCCATTTTCCGTTAAGATCCAAGCCGTGCAGCCAGCATGACCCCCCCCCCCCACTCCCTTACACACACGCACGCACAGGATAAGCGCTGCTGAGAGCAAACACACGGAACATGGAGCGAGGGAGGTATCACGCAATCAGCACCTTGCTGTGCCTCAGCAGGGCCCTGGCCACACACAGCAGCTGCCGCTCTCCCACGGAGAAGTTCTCCCCATTCTCCGTCACCTCGGAGTGGAGGGAGTGGGGCATCTGGCTCACCTGAGGACAATATCACAGGTGTGTGTAAGGTGTCAGTGCCGGCGCATGCTTATGAGTGCTCCACGTCAAACGTGTCTAATCAGCGCTGCATTTGTACTTACCATCTCTTTAATGTGACTCTTCTCAAGTGCCTCCCATATCTGCTCATCAGAATACTGAACCCATGGGTCCAAATTGCTCCTAAAATGGAAAGCACCATCTATTTAGAACCCTTGCTTAAACACCTTCACACTCGTAAAACATGTACCCGAGGAGGAAATTGCACAGGGAGGTGCCGTGGGAAACTTTATAACCCTGGTAGTTATCTAGTACATAAATAATCGGGCACTTCTGCAACGTGAAATGATAACCTAAACAGTAATCATTGATGGAGGGATGAGTGCTTCTCATTTAGTTCCCCTTCCCAGATGGCAGAAGCTGATCCGATGGTTCCAAACGGTAACTTCCCAGCCAGGGGCCGCTGTAATGTGTTCAAAGTGAAATGCAGCAGTGCTTCCTAAACGTCCGGCTAACGTAACTGACCACCTGGCACTCGCATTACCTGATAGTGCCGATGAACAGCACAGGCTCCTGGGGAATGATGGCCAGTCTCTGACGCAGGGCATCCAGGCCGATCTGGCCTATGTTCACCCCATCGATGGTAATGGACCCCCTCGTCAGCTCCACAAGCCTGAACAGGGCCACGCCCAGAGAGGACTTTCCTGTCATTGCACGTAAAAGAAAGGAAAACATTCAGTTACACAGGTGCACAATTACAATCAGAAGAAATGGAGGAAAAGCAAACAAAAGGAATCGATCATCTGGTCGATCAATCCCGGGGCAATTTCGGAACCCATCAGCTACATTGTCTGACGTCTTTTTAGTTTAAACCAGCTTTTACTTAACCTTTGTGATGTCCTCTGGGTCAAAATTACCCAAATCACTAGCTCTTTGTGGCAGATAGAGGGCGCTAAACCTAATTCTACAGCTTACACACACATATGATGTGCACTGCTGGCACAAAGTGTGAGTTTGAAACCCAAGGACAACAGGAGGGTTAAAAGGCACAAAACACAACACAAATATATATAGAAATAATTTATAAAGAAATAAATACACCGCAAAGCCAATTAAAAAACACACAAATCATACAGAATCAGATGGCCAAATACGAGATTTTTAAGGACATCACGAGGGTTAAGTCAATGACCAAGTCGGACATGAAACTTACACTGAGGAATGTTGGGAAACTTATAACAACACGACTTAATGACACAACCTGTTTGTAGGTCTCGTAAATCTGTTGAATAAGTAGGCTACAGTTACTGCTTAAAATATATGGAAAAACTGAAATGAAATAAAGCATTGCTAGTGTCGCACCGGAATTATGCATACAGACTTGTTAGTGACAATACTAAGAGCCAATGAAAAACGATGTCCTCACTTCTAGAAAGCGGTGTCGAGCTGACAGTATTTATCAGACATCCAGAACAGAGTTGCTCATGTGACATAGTGCTAATGGACGGAGGAGGCTGAGACTAGCGATTGAACCTCTGGGGGCGTGGTCCAATATTTATGGGATATTTCCATGGTTCTGGATGTTCTGGCCAAGACTTCCTCTTGCGTCCACTGGCCATTGTTTACAATCCGATTTTATATTTGAGACGCGAGAATGGAGCTGTAGTTGAGTTTGGCTAATCTTCATAAACAGATATCCACATATGTATATAGCCACAATAAAAAGCCAAATTGTCGTCAAACGGTCCGTTTTTTTCCGAGATTGCGGTTAGTTCCGCCTCACTTGCCCTCCACGCGGACGCAATTGGTCAGTACTACTAATCTGTTCATAGAGATCCTCCCGGGGCAATGCTTGTTTACATACCGGACCCGGTGCGGCCGACAATGCCCACGGTCTCCTCGGGCAGGACGCTGAAGGACAGCTTCTTCAGCACCAGGGGCAGATCGTCACGGTAACGCATCTCCACATCCTGGAAGGAGATCCTTCCCTGTTGAGGCCAGGAGGGGGCAGGAACAGACAGGCTTTGGCCCTGCCTGGGTTCCTCACTCTCTAGGGTCTGAGATACAGAAGGGCAGGGGGTCCAGTATTACTCACACACTCTCTCTCCCTCCCTCCCTCCTTCCCTCTGCCCCCCCTCTCCTTCCCTCTCTCTCCCTCCCTCTCTCTCTCCCTCTCACTCTCTCTCTTTCCCTCTGTCTCTCTCTCTCTCTCTCTCTCTCTCCCTCTCTCTCTTTCCCTCTGTCTCTCTCTCTCTCTCTCTTTCCCTCTCTCTCTC
>JAODUG010086659.1:0-12277 GCA_027564795.1 Aphredoderus sayanus
GAGAGAGAGAGAGAGAGAGAGAGAGAGAGAGAGAGAGAGAGAGAGAGAGAGAGAGAGAGAGAGAGAGAGATGAAGGGAAAGAGCTGTAGGAGAGGAAAAGCAATAGCAAGGGACCTAGGCAGATGGGAAAAAGGAGCTAAACAGCTAGCTGTCACAACTCCCCCGTTTCCCTCCAGTGACAGGGAATATTATGTGAGGTCGGCAGAGATAGCGATCCATCAGAGAGAAGCACCTCGTAGCTAAAAGCATCACAAACAAGTGGAAACGTGAAATGTAATGCTCTTATGGAGGCGCTTCTGTAACCAGTTCAATATAAAATATTGACTTGGTAGTATACCAAGTACTTTTTCTAGATAAAATTAATGCACTGTGAATTAATGCAAATATCAAGCAGTATGAGTCTGCAGTTGTTAATTTCCTTTAAAATAGCTTGATGCAGCAAATATATAACATAAAAATAATATTATAATTGTCCCTTACACCCATGTGTGAGAAAAATAAAAAATTTGAAAAAGATTGCATTAAAGGTAAAAGTAAGTAATTATCTAGAACGCCTGCTAACTTCGAACTCAAATCAAAACAAACACTTCTGCCTTCAATGCCATCGGGTGCTCCCTCAAAAGCTCCGTCACACAAATTGGAAATGCATTTCGAAGGCTAGGGCATTATTGCTGTGAGCGGTGATCACCACTTTCTTTGTGTTTCTACTGTATTTATGGAGCCAGAGCTGCGTTTACATTTTTGATTATTTTTTCAGCACAGAACGGTAAAATAGTGGAGTGCGAGGAAATTATTCCTGATTTTTATTAAAAATGTATAGCTTACTATACCTTTAAATAAACATTGTTTTCAATACTTCACAGTCATACTTTGTTTCTTTGTATAAAACACTTAAAATCATCAGCTAAAGAGGCAGTTTCATTTATGAAACAGCATGTTACCTCATAAATGTTTCCACCTTCAACCATGTTTTGCCTAACAAAAAGGTCTGAAGTGAAGACAAAGAAAAAAAGAAAAGAACATTTTTTTTTAAATGCAGCCACATTCCTTTTCACTTGCAGCAAATTGAATGGATGTAATTTTGTCAGTTATTCTCTCAAGTCAAGGTTATACTGTATTCATACAAACAAAAAAAACATTCTCCCCACGTCTCATTTCATGACAGGGCTTCAATTTAATTCCCACATCTGTTCACCATTTACCAACAGACAAATACTGATCCTGAACTGCCCTATCTACCTCCATCCTACCTCCATTTTGGCTAAGACATTACAAATTCCAGGACTCAAGCCAATCCATGTTGTCTCAGAAATGTCAAATGTACAGTATACAGCAGACCAGGCTTCTCTGGTTTAAGCAGAATGGTTTGCACAGCAAACAGTAAAGCAGCTTAATCATGATGCTGCATTCAACTGTAACAAACTCAGTGATGATCTACCAAGGTCCCCCCAAACCTAGACATGTTTACATCTACACTCAAAAGCCTTCAGTTGAGTGAATTATTGGTTAATGCAATTTACTACAAAAGAGATTTTGCTGTTTAGATTTGTATTATATATTTTTTGATCTTATATCACTTGTATTGTTTGTGCTTTGCTTTATGTTATTTGTAAAGCACTTTAAATTTCCACCGAGTATGAAATGTGCTATAAATACAGCTGCCTTGCTTAGAAGGAGTCGATCTGCGCTTAATAGAAGTCCTCTTTTCTGTCACTTCCTCTCCTTTCAAACATGCCTCCTCTCTTCCTCCCATCCATCCATCCATCTACTCCTGCCCCTCCTGTTCTCCTCTCATGCAGATGCACCCTTCCTCCTCCCACTTTAGAGAGGTGTGGAGAAGTGGGCCGCAGATTTCCTTTGACCCGAGATGGTTTCTGTAAACCCTGCAGTTCCACAGTGCAGTGTCTAGTATCAGACACATACACACACGCACACACATGAGGAGGAGCCAGAGCCAGGTTTGCTTCTGTAGACCATGTTATTTATTCCAACAAACCCCACGAGAAGTTGCTCAAATCTAATAGTATGGAATGACCTACACAGCAACCTATATGTAGTTTAAAACTGAGAAGTTATATGTACTGTACAACGATGAGCCCCTATATTTGGCTGTCCTGTGTACGGTACTATCTAGCTTTGTCAAATGTGTACAATATCCCTGACTCTGTATATTAATTATCTCAGGACAGTTCTGATTTTTATAATGTGAAAAATGAAGTGGGACAATCATCTGGAGGTTTATGCATGAAAAATGCATGTAGTTAGTAGATGTGCTGTAGAATAAAATGTGCGTGCGTACGTGCGTGCATCTCCTGATGAACACAAGCACTTTGAAAAATGTACTTAATATGCAAATATGCAAAACCGTTGCACAGGCACCTACTGAAAAACACACACAAAACGTTTCCCTAAACTATAAATAGCCTATCTTCATGTTTTCGCCCGTTAAACTCCGTTCCACGGTGTTGGCAGTGGCACACTCACATGATCGCGTGTTCATGTTTTGCCCATATTGAGCCTTGAAACCCCGCCCCCCCCCCAGCTCCATGCTGTTATTGACTGCCAGGCGCGGCACACTGGCAGGCAGTGGAACAATGTGGGCCAGTGGAGGCCCTGTGGCCTGCCTCACAGCCAAACAGAGACACCGTATACTGTACGCTGTCTAATTCTGGCCACACGACAGTCCTCAAGAGTGGCAATTCACCACGCGTGATGTATAGCGAGACACTGGGATTACATTGGGGATGCTCAGGGCGCCTTGCATACAGAGATGGCTTGCATGCCTGCAACTGAGCTTTCACAAAACGCCGCACCCATTCCAGCTCTCCAGACTAGCAATGCCATCCCTGTGTTACCCATACACACTCACTTATTGCTCTGTGATTTACATTCAAGGCAGACGACGATGGAGATTATTTGATTTGTTTTACCAATCTAATGAGTGCGGATGAAATTATCTGGTTGAAGATGCGTGTCGTCTCCAATCACACTGCAAGCTCTCCGCGAAAGCCTCCGAGAGTGCTTCCCATCTGTGCTTCTATCGCCACGGCGACGCCCGACGCACAGCTGTTGTCTCATTCTGTGTCTGTTAGCGGTGGGGTAAGAACGGTTCCATCAAGTCCACTGTAGGAATGCACATAATGATCCATAATTCACGTCTGGTCATGCAGCAGGGCCACTAACTCTTTTTTTCCCCATTAATCAGCTCTTCAACTGAGCGCAGAGAGCGATGCCAAAGCAAGTATTACACCACCATGTGTATTATGGGAGAGTGCAGAAAAAGGCGGGAAACCTGCCCTGTGATGTATGCGAGTGGACAGTAATGATCTCTGTCCTTCGCCCAACATACAATGAGATGTACCTGAATTTAACCTGTGTGGGGTCCTCTTAAACAACATTGTCAACAGACTGACTCTCACTGAGTAAAACCCATTAATCTGTGCCCTTTTACCACTGAATAGGCAAGTGTGGTGATGTGTTTGTGCCTTCTGTGTTTACTCAGATGTACAATAATACAGATTAAACCATTCCAAAGGAACAACACATAGAGCTACACATTATTTAGCAGATAATTCCACCCACATAAAATGGGTTAAAACCATCTGCACACCAATATCCACATTCAAATTCTTAACATAAACTGTGGCCAACATCCCTTAGAGCAAGTATACCTTGTTATGCTATTTTATAGCCTATTTCAAATACTAGATAAAGTACCTTGATATACCAAGGGCCATTCCGATGGGGTTGACTTCACTCACTTCTAAAATCTAAAACTATCGTCATGTTTTATCCCTCTTCGACAGCAGCCGACTTCTTGTTTATAAAGAAACTGAAGAGGAAAAAAGGGAAAACTTTGGAAATTATCTCACCATTAATTGAAACCTATTAGTAAATATGTACATCTAATATCTTGATCATTAGCTACACAGAGTGACTCCCTATGTGCCCAGAGTTTCTCTGCAGACAGACTTGCCAGATATCCATGCAGTGCTAGTGATGAATGGACTCAATTATTATGGCCTGTGAAAAAATTATTATAGCCGATCCATTATTAAGAGTACATTATTTCTGATACCACTGACTGATTATGTGATGGATAGACTTATGAGTACTAAGTGATTTGGCAAAAGGAAAAGGGGGCAGTTAACTATGGAATAATTATAATAATCAAGGTTACTTCCATATGATCAATTTATCTAATCTTATCTCAAATTGACTCCACGTAATTGGATATATTTGTAATGAATTGTAATTTAAAACCGTTTGGATAGTAAACATATTGTTCTCTCCCCTCATTAACAAAGAGCAGAATAACTGTCACAAAGTGCACAATAAAAATAAACTTTGATTTTAACATCAAACCCATAAGGAGTCAAAACCACCCACGTATCAGCCACTGAACAGGATGACAGAATTAGAAGATGGGTTTAGCATTTTACTGTACTAGTTGTACAGTAAAAACATATTTTACATGTACAAGTCACTACAGGTAGGCCTACTTCCAATATATATATCTTGTAAACTGAAATTTCTTAGCTTTAACGCCCTTACAATATTGTCTTGAACCACCAGAGGGCACCATCTGATTGTGTATGATTGTATGTATACATGTTCTTTTTATTTCCATTGCTGTGTGTATTTCTTTATTTCTTTATTAATTATTTATTTATGTATTTGTGTTTTTCATGCCTTTTAACCCTCCTGTTGTCCTCCGGTTTCAAACTCACACCTTGCTGTGCCAGCATTGTACATCGTGTGTGTTTAAGCTGTAGAATTAGGTTTAGCGCCTTCTATCTGCCACAAAGAGCTAGTGATTTGGGTCATTCTGACCCAGAGGACATCATGAGCGTTAACAATAACAATTAACGTGTGTCTTTTTTATATAGCACTCAGATTTTCCGAAACCAGAGGTGTGACATGTAACAACGAATACCCCTAGCATACATACTGATGTTTTAAAAAAAAAAACAAAGTCAGGTGAGGTGCGTTTGCTAGCTGTGCATATTTATTCCACACTTCAAACGCAAGCAAAGTTTCTGTGCATCATATGCAAAATGTTGATGCGTATACATGCGTACAGTGTATGCATCAATGTGTTGCAATGTACTTGTGCCAGCAGAGTGTTTGGTCGATCAGAAACATGTTGCAGGAGAAGTTAAAGATAAGTAAAAAGTGATATTCGATATGCGCGCGGATGTTAGACGTCGTATAGACAGACTTGTCACACCTCTATTCCACCATGCTCTGTACCCCCGCTGCCAGCACAGAGGCAGAACAACAATGCCCCCGCCTTAAAAATGCTGTGTAAAAAGGGCTGATAAAATGTGTTTTCCTGTCTAGCTGGTCTACAACTGGCTATATGCCCAGTTTAGTATCATTACTCACTACAGTAGATGTATATCTGTAGCACGCACACACACACGCGCACACACGCGCACACACACACACACACACACACACGCGCACACACACACACACACACACAGAGGAACAACCAGAGTACGTTTTTCTAGGTGTCAGCACATGATAGTGTTGAGTACCACAAATGATTAAAATTCAAATGTACAGTACAGGTGAAACAACAAATAACACATTGTGAGATAAACTATAAAGCATTTGGTCTGAAAACTAGTCTATTATTGTTAAATTATACTTCATTTACACAGGAACCTTTTTTTCTGAGCTGGACTAGATGTTAAACAGTTTACACAAGGGCAGTGCAATAACAATTTTGTAATTAGGCAATTGCTGAACATCCTCAGATATTTTCCCAGGAACTGAAACCAGAAACATACTCTCGAGCCTCTGAATTTCATTTGTTACCCCCCTCTACTATGTGTCTGCTGTCTATTTCGCAGGACATCACATAGCAGACGTTCACAGTTTATGAAACACACACACACAATTTCTGAAGAGACAGTTTTTTTTATTTAGGTTTATGAAACCCTACCTCACATAAAGGTGTTCATCACTAACTTCCCCTGGTCGGTTAGGAAAAAGGAACAAAAGGTAAGCCATTCAATCTGGGTTACTGGACACTACTGCTTCTCTTTACATCTCAAAACACACAAACAATGAAATATTTATAATGCAAACTTAGATTTTAGGTCTATAAATTATGTTTATGCAACTAGGTTTATAAAAAGAACTAGCTATATATTTACTTGTCATTCTATAACAGAGAAAAACAAAAAGCTGTACATTTGAACAGGTACCAACACTGTGATTATCCCAGTGATTTGCACCTAAATCATATTTATTTAGATTGACCATGAATTCATTTCATGAGGCAGGGAGGGCCCGCACTCCCTCAGGTGATTTTACATGTCATAAGAGAGATCAAGCATGTTCATTTTATTTCACGCAGACTTGGCTTCTTTAAAAATTTATTTTTTATTGAAAGTGGGTATTATAGACTCACAGAGCCAGATATGACAATGGCACTGTGTGATGAGGGTAAACTACACATGATGGAACATTCTGTCCACAAAGTGGCAAAATCAACTTGTTGATTGGTTCCTTTTGCTGTGTAGATAATTATCTGGTTGTATAGCCATGCGCTGGCCTCCTGGCTGCAGCAGAGGTCTATGTAGCTTCATGAACAACTCGAGTTGGATGTCTGGATTGTTTTTTCCACAAGTGTGTACTAGACTTGACAAGTGTGACAAGTACCATTGTAATTATCCAGCTCATTAGCATGATGCTCAATTACAAGGTCACTCAAACCATACAAGTCTAAGACAGGACATTAAAGCCATTCAACGTGCAGGATTAAAAACATTGGTGTTTGCAATAACCGTTACTACAAACCCCTTGATTATACCGCATGTGAATAGACTCTATTAGGGATATTTGGCCGGCAACAAAATGTCATTACATCACATTGAAATTCAAAGGAGATCTTCGAACACCGGTGAGGAGAAGTCCTAAATAGATTTTTGGATGGGTTTAGATTTTTAAAAAGCCCCATTATTTACAAGATAAACTGATCAGCCCACAATTTCTCTGAAACAAACAGAAACCCCAGGTTATGCTGTAGAACCAATTCCATTTCAAGCCTTTACACATACTATTAGAATGTATTTTAACTGCGTAACATTTACATGGCATTAATGCCCACATGGTGCACATTAAACATCTAAATGTCCTGTCAGCTAGCTCCTGCCAGACGTAGCTGTGTCAAATAATGTGTACACAATATATATCTTAATTCGCTTGTGTTGCCATCCTCAACTTTCTCACTGACACATTTTGAATAAACTAATTTCCAACAAAACCTATGCACGACACCTGTTTGATTTTACTAGGGCTGTGTGATTAATCATTTTTAAACAATTACTAAAATAATGTAATTGGATGAAACTATTTTGCTGCATTCTGTTTTGCAGGTGTGCTTTCCAATATATGATTACAAGATGTACTAGATCTACAGTACATTATAAGCCACCTGACATAAGAAACATTTGGTGCTACTATAACATGTCCTGCAACTCTAATTAGAAGTTCCCAGAAGGAAATAGATTTGATATTATACAATCTCATGAACCCATCCACTTCAATAATCATGTTGCATGTCTTTTGCGTGCTTCACACCTACTGTGTGCTTTAATTAACATGCTAAACCCACTGTCAATGATTTTGGAGCCTTTCCCACTGTTTCCATGATAAAAAGGTTGAGGAATTACAGATAGATTAGAGTCCACTTGGGAATTGTATAGACTCCACACAGTGTGAATTGTTTGTTTAAGAATTCTTTTTAATTTTGAAATGATTAACTTTGCCACTGAATGTAATACACAGCATAAAAATAGTAAATTACGAGACACGAGCCAGGTAAAAATTATATCAGTGGTCATATTTCAATCTCTATTCTGAATTTGCTAGGGGGGAAAAAATAGTTTACATTTTCTTTGCAACCTACGTATCAATGCCAGGAACAGAGCTATGTTTAGGCAAGGTCAGAGCTTTCTACAGTATCAACTTCCTTCCCTTCATCCTGCTTTTCTTCCTTAAATTACATCAACCGATTACTTGAAAGATCAGTCCCAAAACAAACACAAGCATTGTTACTGACTTGTGTTTCACATGATATTTCACCAAGCTTTTCTCAAGCTACTGTATATTACTGCCATAAACATTATTTTCAAGACGTAACCCAAGAGGATATATCATCTTGAAGGTATGAAGAACACATCTTACATGAAGTGACATATTGTAAAGTAACAACATAATGAGAGAATTACGGTGTCTGCTGCCCCTCTCACATGAATACTAAATCAGAATTTAAGATAATTTCAAAATGCAACAACTCGATAAGCTGCTGATGTTTTGTAGTGCATCCAGAGCACAGCACTGCTGACCAGAGCAGACACTGCTAAGCCCAGGCCAAACTATTGTTCTCCCGTTTCCCCTCCATCAAACCCCCTTCCTGAAAACAACACACTACCCCACTAAAGCAGTCATTCCACAAACCAACCGTGGGAGGAGGGTCAGTGGAAATGTTGAGAGGACACACATCCTGAGTATTAAAAGACATACTCCCTCACCACAAACAGACAAACCACCCACGGAATGCCTGTCATTGTGATAATAGTGGTTCACATACAAGGTTTTAACATATTGTTCTACTTACAGTGTAAACACAACAGAATGTATTGATTTCTATTGATTTATGCTAACATGCCGGTATTATTAAAGGTTTTGCTTTACACTGCAGTATCAAAAAGCTTGAGATGTTGTTCTGATTAATGAAAAATATCAGGGGTCAGTTGATAATATATTAATAGGTAAGGCCAGTATTATTCAATATACTTTGGCATTGTCACCCTTTGAAATTACAAAACCTACTGTCTTTCTTCTAGTAAAACACATTGTCTGTATAGCTAGCGCTATACTGTATACTGTTTAGTTATTGTCTTTGATGTCATCCAACAGAGAATTAAAACAAGTTAGTTACTGCGAAAAAAACTACGGTTTCATTAAAACACTGTAGATTAAGCTTGTTTCACAGATAATTATCATATTAAAATATTACATGAAAAAAATACATACAGAAAAGACTATCTGTGTGTCCTTTGACATAATCAATTAAATAAAGTATAGTTCAGTTGGAGAGTGTTACATATTGATTTTATTTACAAGCCACCCAAAGGAAAGTCCCCTCCTCTAACCACAAAGACTTTTGGCTTTTCATTAGTCTGGGATTATAAACATCTAGCACCAAGGCCCCAGTGTTGCCATCTATGCTTCTAATTGTGTACAGAACAAATCGATGACATCAGGCCCAAACAGATTTAATGAGGGAGCGCGAATCCCTCCTCATGCATCTGCTAAATGACGGATGGGAGTTGCGTGGCGTGTGTTCACGGGAGCTGTGCTCTCACTCTTTAACACTACTTTATCAGCGCAAGCACTGGCCTGCGGTGACTACTCCCCTGTGCTGGCGGATTCATTGTACTCAGTTTGGCTCCAGGTAGGCGAGGTGCAAATCGGGCTCAGAGAATGAGTAAAAATGCCGCAGTTTACTACGGGATACGGATCCCGTGTGGGGATAGAAATCCGGATGAGTTTCAGTATAATCCTCTTCCCCGGGGCAATTTGGATGATATGTATAAGTTGAAATATTCAAAAGGAAGCTATTTCCATTCAGAAGGTCTACCTATTATAAAAGGCAGCAGACGTTGTGGAAGGTGAATGCTATATTTTGTCTGCAACATCAGTATCCACAATGAACAATGTAAGACACTGGTCATAATACAGACAACAGGGTCTAATCATAATAATTCCCGGGGTGAATAATTGAAACTTAAAAAAAATGGTAAGTCAAATAAGGATCATGTGTAAGCCTTGGTTTTTTTTTGTTGTAATTCCTAGATCCAATATGTCCTACATTTTGCAGCTCTTATTTGCATTTGTGCATTGAGGAGCTTCAATATGCATTACTGTAGAATGTATTAGCCATCATGACTGCATGAACATATTAACTCTGATAGTGAATGTGGCAATGCGCTGAATAAATCCGCCCTTGCTTATAGCCCGTACAGACTCCAGTAGGTCTTTGTGTTGACTCTGTATAGAATGTCTTGGGGGATATTTTTAATTACATGGAGTTCAGCAACTCTAGCAACTGCCGACATGAATGCATTATAATGCAGACAAAGGAAAAAGCCACACACAGTCACAGACATACACAAATGGCAGGACTCTACAGTGGTAATCACAAAACACAGACGGCCAGAAGTATGCTATTGACTTTTATGGTGAGGTCAGTGTTCCAGTAAGTGTTCCATCCATTATGGGTGGATGCCTGTCTGTCTCAGATTCCCTACAAGTGTAATGTTAGCCTTTATACAATACTATTGTGATAAAGAAGCATAATTGTATTATGACAAAGAAGGAGTATTGCTGATGATATTACTCGTTAATATCAGCCAATAAAACGCTGGCTGATGGCCGTCTAAAGCTATAAAAACAACCCATGGTAATTTAATTGAATGTGTCATATTGAGCCATTATGAGCAAAATTATATTCTTCAATGTGTGCACCCAACAAGAGTGATATTAATAACAGCTAAAATTATGATAATATTGACAAAGTTGGAAATGGCTGGTGGTGGGTATGTATTGAATAGCTGGAAATCTAATTACTATTAGGTTATGGGTGTGACTACAGCGGTTCTCTAAATTCTGCCTCATCTAAACTGTCGACAAAAGTGAGGGTGGCTGTAGCAATGAAACACACCGTTTCAAGACAGTGGACTAACTACTCTGGGTATTTCATTGTGGGTAAATCTGAGCACCTTTATAGAAAACATTCTTTCTTAAAATGTGAGTCAATAGTAAGTAAAAACCTATAGAAATGTCAGAGTATACTGCACTTTCCCACACATTAAGGGTGTGCACAGAACAAGACTTTCAGTACAGTGGTTTTATGCTCTTATCAGTGTAAACAATAACACAGAGGTCTTTGAACATTCCCAGTACCATCGAGCATTGAGAGTATTTGGGTGTTGTCATGTTTCAACAGGCAGTCTCTATTTTTGGATGCGTTAGAAAGTTAGAGAAGTTTCACATTTAACACTATTGTAGAGAAGCGCTGCATGCTCATGACATGGTCAATCACCTTCATTCACAAGAAGGGCTGGAACAAATACTGTAACCCAGAAGGCATCAACCGCAGCAAAGCGTCGCAGTTGGCGCCTTCTGCTGGCGCAACAAGGTAGTGTTTTTGGGTAAGTTTGACCTGGAGGACAGCGGGAGGGTTAAAGGTCGTTGTAGTCCAAATAAGTTAAGAACACAAAATCACAGTTATCAAGCAAAACGGAATAGAGACGTCTCTCTTGTGGAGATAAAGATTGCAACAGAAAACTGTTTGTTTATCAAGTTAGAGTGCATAATGAGGGAATGTTCCATTCTCCTTCAGGTTAATAGGTGGATGATGATGATGATGATGATGACGACAATGTATGGACGGCTTCCATGCTGGCCATCAAACCCCCACCTCAGCCCACCCCGTCTATAGCAAAACCAATTTACATAGCTCCCTCATGCCATGGAAATACTCCATCAGGCAGGTATACATCATCAGCCCTGTCGTGCGGCTCTGACAGGTCGTTCGTCAGTGATGAAGTATGGCCATGTCTGCACGCCTGCCTTGTATCCATGCAGACAGACACGCAAGTGAGAGAAACGTAAATACAGCAATGCAGGACAGAACGAGAGAGAGCAACAGCCAGGGCAGTGAAAAGGAAAATAAAGCCAATGTTTTTTGGTTTTTTGGGGGGGGACAGCTACAGTAGTTTAATCCGCATGGTTGCCATGGCTAAAGCAGGGTTGACAGCTAGCCTAACACAAATGTCCATGAGAAGGAGAAGGTTTCATTAAGGGACCACAGAAGTGTGACAGTGTGGCATCGTGTAATCTCACTCCAACCACTCCCCCTTCCCCCTCTCACACACACACACACACACCAGGCAGGAGTTAACAATATCCTGAACCTCCCTTTCATTCCCTTTGTGGTTCATTCTTTCATCTGTGCTGATCTAAATGCAACATAGGTCTGTGGCTTTGGTGCCAATAGGAAGAGTGAAGGTTTGCAGGGCCTGAGCAAAGCTTTATACAATATCCCAAAGTATTGTTGTTGTTGTTGTTAATGTCCTGGTAATAACAGTATTTAAACATAACCTTTGCTTTTTTAAAACAGTGGTATTTTATGAACTGGGGAAACTGGGGCAAAAAAAAAAAAAAAAAACGGCCCTTCAGTCATGGATTGTTA
>JAODUG010086680.1:0-12274 GCA_027564795.1 Aphredoderus sayanus
ATCATATGTGTGTGTAAGCTGTAGAATTAGGTTTAGCGCCCTCTATCTGCCATAAAGAGCTAGTGATTTGGGTCATTACGACATTACAAGGGTTAAGATAGGCCACTAGTCAATATTTGCCCCACCCAGTTGGCTTGCATTCGCCGTTTGTCTCTTGGCGTTGTAAATCGCCAACGCTCAATGAAAATTAATTGCAGCCAATCACTTTGTTTCACTTGTTTGTCTTCCGTGTGAACACAGGGTCAGTGTAGCTTCAGACAAGAGACAGCAGCTCTTTCTTAAAAGCATCAAACTCTACTTTCTGTTGATTATGATGACTTCATCTGTCACTATAGTGAGCACTATAGCACATCTTACATGTAACCACAATTTATAGTTAAATAGATAGTAGTGCATGGATTTAACCAGACATTACCCAGTCTACATGTTCCATACACTTAACAGAGAGCTGCTGCTTCTAATTAATTCCCTTGAGAGAGATGCTGAGCTGGGGAAAAGTAAAAACCGAATGGCAGTGGAAGGCAAAAACACAAGCATTTGCCATCTTTAAACACTCTTGCCATTTAGTGTGTTTACAGACCCAATTTACCACAGCTGCTACTGCTGCGAGCCAACAATACTTAGACATATTGTGTTTAGTGATCTGTTCAGCCCATGGGTGAATGGACTTGAACCTTGCTAAGCATGAAACCTGCTGTTAATAAGCAGTCTCATCACCTGAAAGAATATTAGGTATGAATAGTTATCCACCCCAAATCCCTCGCCTTTGGGTTCCATTTAGACAATGAGATACAGTACGCTGTAATAAAACATGAATATACAACAAAAGCAAACAAAGAACAATGTACAGGTTGACTAATGCTATATTCTTGCTTGTTGCCTTCCTGCGCCATCATTCCTGCATCAGGACCCAGAGCTGGCAAACCATAGGTCCAAGGGCCATGATTGCCTGATTGGCTGCTGCAACACCGACCTGGAAGAGCCCTCCAGCTTCCCCAGCCAGGTAATGGCGTGTTTGTGAACGTGGCTAATCAATATACTGTACTAGTGCTACTTGTTTTGCACATTGGCTAACTGTTAATCTGGTGGCAGGTAGAGGATGATGACTACATCACCGAAAAGCCCCATGGCTACCTGCCCCTCCACCATGAGCTAGACAGTGGCTTGGGCTGGACGGATGGCTCGCTCCACCAGGGCGATCTCTCCGGGCTGGAGACCGAGGAAGGGGGCCTGGAGGACTGCCACCCACACGGAGGCCTCGCTCTTGGGGGATGTGGGGCAGCAGGCTACGCTGCCGGAGGCTCCCCTTCCTCTGAGTCATTTATCTCGTCGGAGCTGAGCGACTCAGGCTTCTGCAGCGTGAGCACAGGGGAGTTCAGGCGCTTTCAGAGGTTACTGGAAAAGAGGATGCGCATGTACAATGCCAGGCTTCACCACCAAGGGGAGCCCTGTGAAAGGAGAGAGCGGCGGGACAGCTGTCCCAAGAGCTACCGGGAGCTGCTAGAGGCCATTCCTGAAACACTGACCGTGGAGCCCCACCGCCAACATCCTCAGCTTGGCATGGGGGATGGCAGCGGCTCAGCCATGGGTCTTTCCTCACGCGGACTCTTCAGGTAGCTGACATGACAACTGTAATAAAGTATAAAAATTTGTAATGATACCTATGATAGATTCTGACTATGTGGTCTTTGTTATGTTCATTGTTTGTCTTTCCAGGGTGTCGTCTGTCCAGTTCCGTAAAGCAGATCGTCCAAGTCTGAACCGCCACAGCACCAGCAGTGGAGCCCTCTTCAACTCCGCCCACAACCACACGCCAATGGCGCAAATGGGAGCTCCCATCCTCTCCACCTGCAGCACCCCCTCCAGCCACCGCAGGCCTCTGGTAGCCATGCAACAGCAGCAGCACCCAGGATCCTGCTCCGTTGGAATGTTGAGGAGAAGTCGGACCCTGCACCACCGACCCCCTCCCCAGGAGTACCGGCGCCGGGCCAGCCACCCAGCCTCTCCCTCATATTGCACAGCTACACTGCACCACTGTGAAGGTGTCGCGCCACCCAGAGGCCTGCAGTTGGACCTTCCGGAAGAAGAGGAGCTTAGCCAAGGTTTGCTGCTGTCACACCCTGCTCATCTGGCTGTCTCTCCCCAACAACATTCCACTAGTATGGGGCACCTCCGGGGAGCCCTGCCTCACAGACAACAATGCTATGACAACAACGCCAACCACACAAACAGGCTTGCTCAAAATGATTGGATGATACCGCATGAGTATCATCATATGACAGCTCCGGATATGGAGAGAGATATAGAGAAGGAAATGGAACGAGTGCAGAAAATACAATGTGAAGAAGAGGCCGCGAAAGAAGAACAAATGCAAGCAGCGAGGATGGAGAGCGACAGGCAATGGGAGCTAGGAAGAGGACGAGAGAAGGAGCAACCGTGCACCTACGGCCAGGGCTACCCTCCCCAGCAAGGGGACATCAACGAGACGTGGCCCAAGCAAGCTAGTCGCCAGTGCCAGGGCAGCGGTGGAGGCCGAGGTCTGTACAGCACCCTGGAAGGCCACATTGGCATTGGGTCGGGAGCTGTATCTGAACAGGCTGCTGGAAATGGACAACAAAACGCAAGTCCATGCTCACACCCCAACCCCAACCCCAACCCGAGCCCGAACCTGAACCCACGCGTTTCGAGGAGCCAGCTTCTGAGAGACCGGGCGTCACAGCTAGCCGACGAACGTAGCGGCATGAGCACGGACGAGGAAGCCAACACGGAAATGCTCCGAGGCCGCTACTGGAGCCGCACGGAGAGGCGGGAGCAGCTGCTTTTGGCGCGCGAGCAGAGGCAGCAGCAGCAGCAGGCCAGGGCCGGGGGGCCTATCAGAGACGGAGGGGCCAACGGGGTAAGGGGCGGGGCTACCGCAGGGGGCGGAGTCTCTGCCACAGAGGGTGGGGTAAGGGAGGGCCGAATCGGCGATGGGGGCCATTTGTTTGCAGAGGGGAGGTGCGACACGGTCCTGGAGCTTAGCCAGAGAAAGCTGAGTCGCTTGCGCAACAGGAAGCTGCTGGATGATTGGACAACGGTCGAGGAACTGCTGACGCATGGGACAAGATTGGGCAGCGGGGAGGACATGCTCTGTACCAGTTCCCTTCTTACTGTCACTACTGTTTAACTGCATGAAACAGCATCCACATCTGAGAGTGTGTGTGTGTGTGTGTGAGATGTCCATAAGTCTATGAGAGCCACGTCACTTCCATCCCAATGTAACACAACACCTCAGCCATCAGCTATGCGCGTATCACCACTGTACAGCACCCTGACAACATACGCATATATGTCAGTGCATGGCACTTCTACTGAACAAACACATTCAAGAAAGGTCGCTTGCCCAATACATGCTGACTACATATTGTCAACAGCCAGTGTGACAGTTCATGTATATGCTTTATTCCACATCTTTTGGACTGAATGCCTCATAGAGAACCTTCTAAGAGCAATACTGTACTGCATAAGGCACCTGGCTGTGCATTAGGTATTGATTACAATGAAGATATTATTTTATAAACACCACAGTACAGTGAGTATAGCACTGTGTACTATGACAACAACTACCCAGTTTGTTTTAATAGAAGCTCTGTTTACATTCAAAATTTGGTACATAGTGGTGCAAAATATATAAAGATGTTTTTGCTACAGTGTTCTTGAATCACCATATTCAAGTACTCACAACACAAGCCAAACCCCTTTGACCCTGCTGTTGGTATGATGTTTACAAATTCATATTTAATACAAGTCCAGGGGTTAAATCCGCAAGTTTACTGATGTCAAGGTCTAGAATGATTAGTTAGTCTGTGGATTGAACATATTACAATATAACTAATGACCTCACTACTGAACAGTAAACTTGTTTACATTCCACTAAAGATTAAGGTTTGTACTGCCGATGGTAAGGGATAAATGTGCAATAATACCTCAAATTTATAGTACCAACATTACAGGATATGGTGGTTTGAGGTCAGGGTTTCATTTCATGCATTTTATTGAAATCATTGACCTTACTATCATTTGTTGCGAGTGGACATTTTCGCAATACAAAGGATTTGTACATATTTCTTTTTCCAGAGGAACTTCAGAAAAATTTGTTTTGAACATTATCTTCTTTAATAATCAGTTTATTGTCGAAAAACTTAAAGGTACACTTCTTGATTGTGTTATAAGTCTCCCAGAACCCTATAATTGAGCCCCAACTCACTGTTACATGTCTGAAACCCAACTGTGTATGTGGCTGTAGGCAAGAGTGGGAGGAGTCTGAGTCACTCAAACCAAATTGCAATTGTAGACACTAATCGTGGAGTGTCTCTTTAAAAGGATAGTTCAGGATTTGTTATGTCTATTCTTATTTTCTATTCATGGTGTTGTCAGTGACACAATGACCACGGCTGTTTTTTGCTAAATTAAGCCATAATTAAAACACAATATAAGCATATATAAAACACAATTTAGTTATCATTTCCAAATCAAACACTCATTAAATAATTTTAATACATTATGTTTACCAATCCACACCATGGGTGAACAAATAGGAATAGACAAGATTGTTTCAAACTGTCCCTTTAATGAAAGTCAGTAAGACTGTATATAGAATGATGGTAGTTGATGTTTTGTTTATCAGATTTTACAGAGAAAAAAAACATCATTGATTGTAGTTGTGTTGGACGTATTTAACTATTTTCTTGTGAAAGTTATTAAAAAAAAAACTAGTTTTATTCATACTTTTTTAAGTTTAAAAAAAAAGGTATCTACATTTTCTTCAGTTTATAAAGGGTAAACCAGATATGTAATTATATTGATCTAGTTGACATGGCTTTTCTCCTTTTACTGTTGTTTAGAGTCACCGTGACATGTAGGCTACATACAAGTTTGGACAAAGGTACAATAGTCATGTTTATGAAATGAAATGCCTTAAATATGGCAAGATAATATGGGTTTATGCCAGTCTGCATGCAGGCTGTGTACAGCACAATAACTAACACTATACAGTGACTAATTAGGCTCACAACATTGTCACTATTGAAGAAAAATGATTGCGTGCATTGCACCATCCATTAGTATCAATGCCACCTCAAAACGTATTGCAAACGTATTGTTTGTTCTCCATAGAAACCCTTACACAGTATTTAAGTGACTGTCACACACATATAGAGCAATGGTGACTTCTGCTGACTGAATGGAGAGGGGAGGTGTTCTAAAAAGGAAAGTCAGAGATGGTGTGGAAATGCATGAAAAACAAATTCTTCCTTCCTTCAGATCTGTCCCGTGTCACAGCGCAAGCCCGAATAACACAGAAGAGGGGATTTAATGCACTCGTCTACTCCCAACATCTCTTTCCTTTTCATAAATCAGGATATAGGATGATGAAAATAGACCCTTTCTAATGTTATGAGAAATTAATAGCACATTAGATACAGTATGGTTGCTGTGCACCAGTGCTAGCTTCTAAGACCCCTTCCAACAAATGCATTTCAAAGCAACAGTCTTTTGGAACAGACTTATGTATATGTGGTTGTAATAAAGAGATTTTAATTAGTTACTAACGAGCCTTGTTGAAATTCATTTATGACTTTTTGTAGTTAAATGTTTCAATGAATCCCTTCAAACAGTGTATGGTCATTGTAGGTATTGTTGTTCCCTGGCATTGGTAAACAACACAAAGCCTTCCCGTGTTGTTTGCACGACATCAAATTAATAAAGGGAAAGTATGATTTTGCAGAATCAAATAAGATAAGCTCAATGTATATATATATTATTAGTCTTGTCTAATGTAGACAAATAATCTTGGAGAATGGAGAAACTCCATTTAAAATTAAAATGTTCAGGTTATGCTTGTCCAAATAATTCATGTAATGTAGAAATATAAATGTGGTTAACTTAAATGAAAGGATGTCCCAATAGTTCAGTTTGATTTAAGTGGACTGATTTAGCAAGTATTAATCATACTATCATCAATTATCATGGTCGCTGCTTGATAATTAGAGGATATTAATCCATTATTGATTTTAATAGCAATAGCTAGTTTATAAATCTATGACACATCGATCTATGAATAGGGCCCATTATCTGTCACTGATGCTGTGAATAAAGTTTTTTACCAGTCAGTCAGTCTAGAACAATGGAAGTAATGATTTGTATAGAAATTTTCTTGCGGGAAACTATACCGTTCCTTCACAATAGGCTCTATTAACTTTAAAATATTAGAACATTGCAAGATGCATAATGCCATGACTCCAAACCTCCTAACATCAGCAAGGCCTGTCAGAAATCCACCAGGGAAACAGTGTACATCTGCCTGCCTTCGTTTAATGAGCACCCTTATGTAACTCGTGTGAAGCAGAAAGGCTAGTCATCCATAAGGAACACACACTCTTGCTCATTCATACAATAACTTGACTTACCCAATAGGTAATCCACTGGCATCAGTCAGATGCCAGTGGATTACATGATGGCAATGTCTCTAAAATGTCACACAGATGCAGAAATGTCTAAAAAATAAATACATGTGAACATATTATGCACTCCTTTCATTCCATTACATTAGATTTACAGAAGAGAAAAGCACATAATTTGTCATCATACTAGCTCTCGAGTGATCAAAATACCTAAAAACATTGCATGGGTGGTTATAGTCAATCATTCACTTTTTAAATGACATTGTTTCCTGGGTGTTTTTGAACACAGGGACAATATAGTCAAACACAATGCACAGATGCTGTTCACAAGCACAAAATGGATTCCAAATGATAGCTCTTCATTATCATCATCTTGCATTGCCACGAGTGTAGTTCAGGAGTCCTTCCTACCAACATTCACGCAGCATGAGCGCCCCCTTAAGAGAACACTGTTATATGACAACCAGAGGGTTGACCATTCTCAATGGTCAGCAACAGCATAATGTCAAGTTAAGAGTTATGTTAAGCTATCTCTGTTGAGAGTGATTATTATTACTCTAAAATGTATAGGAAACATTGGATATGTTTTGAATCAAGAGAATGCTTTTCTTATATATTACAACTCCAAGTCCAAAACGTTGGGACAGTAGAAGATAGTAAGAAATGTAAAAAAAGTGATTTGTAAATTTGTTCACCCTATACTATATTGGAAACAGTGATGTTTTACCTTGTGAATTTAATTGTTTTGTAAAAGTATACATTCAAATCTGATGAACGCAACACACCAAAAAAGTTGGGACAGTAGAGTGTTTACTACTGTAGCTTGTCTTCAGTGTTGGAGTGGAGTGCTATTTGCAAACTCTACAAAGGCGATTGGATGGCAGTGGCTGGGTGTCCACCAGACATGACATGACTCCTGTATTGGAGTAGAGTGCTGTGTGTGGACTCCATGGAGGAGAGTGGGCCTAGCTGTGGCTATGACAAATCCACGGACCAGGAAATGACTTTTAAACTGTATTTACATTATACATTTCATCAATTATTTTTTGCTCAGTGTGATACATCACGTTAAATGTACAATTTGCTCATTATTCTGCCTATCAACACCTATTGTATCCTAACCATCTCTGTGGTCCCTACCCAAGGTTTCTTCCCTTTTTTACCCATGAGGTTTTTAATGGTAGTTGTCCTTGCCTGGGGAGAGGAGCAGGTTCAGGGGGTGTTTTTTGTTTGTTTGTTACATTGTGAAATATTTGCTTGTAAAGCCCTTTGAGACTAAGGGACTTGTGATTAAGGGCTATACAAATAAAATTGACTTGACTTGACCACTGTATAACATCATATTTCCTTTACTTTTAACTTATTAACTGTGCCTGACATACCCTTTTATCATGGCTGATGATGGCTTATGGACCTAATGCTGATGAACGTTTGTTTAGTGCTTTTCCTCTTGATGGCTTGAACATAGCTGATGTTTTTTTCCTTCTCAGACCACATAGCACACTTCCACTGTGCCACTGTCCATCTCAGATAAGATGAGGTCAACATTGCAAATAGTTACATGAAGAAAAAACAACCATCATGTTCTCCAGGCTAAAGAGGAAAATTATGCAAGCTTTCATCAACATTAAGTTGAAAAAGTATGGTGCATCACGAAGTATGCAATAATGAAACAAAGGCCCAGTTTGTGCACTTAAAGACCTAAATAATGGAAGAAATGGGGGCAATTCTACTGATAAACTTCAAAAGCAGGTGTCTTCAACAACCACACATATGTTAAACAGTGTAAAACACTTTTTGTTAAGTGTGTTGCGGTCATCAGATTTTGAAATAATGTATATTTACTTTTAAGTTTAAAAGTCACAATGTGTTGCAGTGTTTGCAATATACTGTAAGTACAGGACGAATGGAATTTACAAATCGGCCATTTTCAGTTTTATTAGCATTTTCCTTACTGTCCCAACTTCATTGGAATTTGGGTTGTAACCAAATCTATTAACAGTCATATCACCGCAGGATTGCTTTTTTCAGAAATTAGAACGTTTTAATGTGTGTATATATATATATATATAAAAAATAAAATAAAAACACAACACATATCCACAATGTTTTTAAAAGCACATTGGCAAGTGTCACATCTATGATCAATAGATCACAACTTCTACAAAAGGAAATGAGACATGAAAAGAGAGAGCAAATGTGGGCATACAATATTTGAGCCTTGATTACTCATTATAAATGAGGTCATAGGCCACTTTACATAAAACGCCTCAGTCACCATTCACACTATTCCATAATGTCATCACAAGTAGGGGTTTCTGTCTGGGGTAGGACGCTGGTAGACAAGAAAGAGAGAAAAAAAATCTCCATAGACCAAAAAGGGTAACTGGCTGTTTTTATGTCTTCAGAAGAGGTGTCACAATAATAGTCTTTTGTTTTTTTCAGCCTGTTATTTCTTCTCCAGATCAAACAGGTGGTGGTAATCAGTCCATGCCCCCAATATCCTGCTGTTTGTATGACTGTGATATCAGACTCCCTGTAGAGTTAAAAACAGGAAAGTTAGAATGAAATGGTCATAGCAATACTTCCCATTTTAAGACCCATGTTTAAATTTTATGCCTGTCAACCTGATAATGCAAGCTCCAACTCAATAATTTGCACGGCTTTACTCTGGGAACTCTTCACTGAAAATCGTTGAAAACCATTTGTCAGGTAGATAACCCTGGCTAATAATTGCTTCAGGTAATAATAATAATAATAATGTTATTTTGAGGGATGACTTTCAGGACACGCAAGGGCATCTTACATTTAATTACAATCAATTTCAATATACAAAAAAACAAAAACCAACAAGTGGGTAGATCCGTTGGTACAGACAGCAATTAAGTGCCTGTGAAAATCCTTCCCCCTTCGGTCTTGTTCTGATTGGTTGAAGGTGGTCCAATAGCCTGGTAAATATTTGACTTGCACCACTAAAACTGAGAGTTCCCATACTAGAAAGTATAGCAAATCATACTGTAGATGCAGAGCTCACAACATCAGGATCAAGAAATGTGATTAAGACGCTTACCAAAGTGATATCTACTCCTCTAGCACAATACTGGATATTTAAGAGAGATCATGCCCAATTGCACATATGAATCAGAATGATTTTTATATTGTCTCATTAAATACAAAATCAAAGCAGACAATTCAGACTTCCATGCACACAGAAAAAAAATATGCTCATCAACAGAAGAAAGACGGAACATGTAAACGCATACCTGAAAATCACAAAGCACACACCCAGGTAAAAATGACACAAACCCAAGGAGGAGCGAGGCGGGATTGGGAGCAGGAGGGTCAGAGGTCAAGCAGGAAGTAGACAGAAACTAGCCACAAAAGTAGAGCCAGCTAGCCTCCACGGAAACAGGCTGCACCACCTGAACATAATTTCCAGTCTCCAACATTTATCCACCAGCGAATCAAAGTAAATCAGGAGGGTTAGCGTACATCAGTCAGGTACAATATTGAATGGATGAAACAACACCACGGGCACTGAGCTGAGAGTTTGAACATGTATCCATGTTTTAGGGAGACGATCCACCCAGAGTTCTCAGCTGTGTGTGTGTGTGTGTGTGTGTGTTTGTGTGTGTGTTTGTTTTACCACATCCAGATTGTAGCTCAAAGGCTGTGTTCAGATCACCACCAACACAACAAAAGGTTAATTGGCTAACTGCACTTTGTTCTAGCTTTGACTTCAAAATTAAGTGAAGCAGCTCCTCAAGGCAAACCAGCTTTTAAAAATCAACATTTTAATACTTTATATAGCGAGTTCTATTACTTTGGGGAATAATGCATTTGGATAACTTGAGCTACATATAGTTTGTACTCAACTGAATAGGCATAGTAGTAAAAAACCATATTTCACAAGGAGCTCCTGGCCAACATGTAAAGACAGTGAAGAAGTTCAGCTGATGGTGGTGTGAATGCAGCATAAAGCTTGGTGTAGTGGGGTAAAGACAGTCGCTCGTGGCAGTTGGCGAGCTAAGCAGGCCTGTGGTCGGTGTATACAGTGCTGTACTAACCGGGCTGGCCAAGTGTCAGAGCTAGCAGGCTAGCGTAGCGCAAGAATGTGCTGCGGTGGGCAGTGGCATTCTTACCTGTGGCCAAGCTCCCCTCCGCTCTGCCCTTCATCCCTCCTCCTCCTCCTCCTCCTCCTCCTCCGCCTCCTCCTGTCCCAGTGTTGCCCAGGGCTTCCATTGAGAAGGAGGGCCTTTCGCCCCGGTAGGCTTTGGGCCTGAAGGGGAAGTCTTTTTCTTTACCTTTGGAGCCTTTAGGCCGGCCTGCTGTCTTCTTCTTGGACTTGCCGTCGCCTTTCACACCCAACAGGGGGTGCACCTCTGTGAAATACATGGACCACGTATAGTAAGCCATTGTAAGCTAATTAACTTTCTGTCAAATATCTCCTTGATACCGGTATCCGCTAGATACCATTGTGTGCATTATGAAAAAAATTATCTGGTACTAATACACAGCCCTGGCTGTGTAGAAGTACCGTAAATAGGAAGAAGCCCGTAAATAGAAACACAAACAAAGTGACGCAGACTACACACACAACAATATCCTAGCCTTGGCAATGCGTTTCCAGTGTGTGGGATGGAGGGAGCACCGTTTATGGCATTGAAGGAAGAGGTGGATTTGTTTTGATCTAATTCAAATATCAACAAGCTTTCTCAGAATTACTTACTATACCTTTAAAGGGGTGTACATAGGAGAAATTAATGGCTATTTTGATAAACACTCTCCACTTCTTAACTAGACAGTAGGGTCCCTCATCTAAACAATTACAACTCAAAACCTCTTATTTCTTTGACGGTATATCAATATGTATATAATGCAATATGCTTATCCCCAAATCAAAATAAGCATTAAGTTAGCCTCCAAACAGTGAAATTGATGGTTAACAGCATGTCTTTTTAGCCTTACCGTCACTGGGCACTCCCTGCAGTTCGATGGTGGTGGTCCGGGCCTTCTTCTTGGCTGGAGCTCCCTCGGAGGAGGGCTGCCGCTGCTTCTTGTCCCCCGTCCCGGAGCCGTCCTCTGCAGGGGTGGCCTGGGTGGATGCATCTGGTGGGGGTCCGAAGGGGTTCTCCTCTGGGTCCTCTACCTCTGGGGCAATAGGCAGGTACAGCAGGGCCTTGAAGTCCTCCAGCTCCTCATCGCTATGGATACACACAACAGGGTTCATTAAACATTAAAGAATAATGAAGAAAAAAAATCCAAATAAAAAAAAAAACAACATTTAACTGCTTAGCTCAAAAACATATGAGGAATAAGGCATGGTAGCAATATTGATATGTGGGAAGTTTATAGAAATACTGCTGATGGCTTGCATTAATGTTTTCTCACCTGCTGCAAAAAGCAACTATTGGGTCAACCGTGGTTACATCCACCTCTTCATCCTCTGCAGCATCCGCACCTAAAGAGACACAAATTAACACATTAATAAAACAGCACAGATACATCTATCCCTACCAGACAAAAGCAGCAGAGGAAGTTTCCAACCAAAGCAAATTTGTAACTTTTCCTCAGTTTTAATTATGAATTCAAAGGGAAGAATATATCAGTTAAATGAACCCTCATGACGCCCTTACAATATCATCTTGAACCACCAGATGGCACCATCTGATTGTATGGTTCTGTTTATATTCATTGCTGTGCGTATTTATTTATTTCTTTATTCATTTTTTCTTTATATATTTGTCTGTTTTTTCATGCCTTATAACCCTCCTGTTGTCCTCAGGTTTCAAACACACACCTTGTTGTGCCAGCAGTGCACATCATATGTGTGT
>JAODUG010086691.1:0-12273 GCA_027564795.1 Aphredoderus sayanus
TTTGATTTATCGGCATCTCCCTCCTAGTGTATATCAGGTTTGTTTCTGACAGCTGAATGGACATGTTGAGTATATGCATTGTGCTGACCTCATCACATTGCCTGGGTATCTCCACAACTCATAGCAGTGATACAAACCCAATACACCTGTGTGGGTGGACAAGCACTCCGTTGCCCTCTCGCATCCTAACTGTAACTGCACAGCTGTGCATCTCCTACCTTCTGCAGCCACTGCGTGTTATTCTCCATTGCGGTCTCCAGGTGCTGCAGTTTCTGGACCGACCACTCGCTGTCCACGGGCGGCGCGTCTCTCTGCACCACGCTGGAGCCCCCGCGGGCGCCGCCGTACAGGTCCTGCTGGGGCGGTGGTGCGGCCGCCACCCCGGCCTGACAGCCGTCCAGCTCGGGCAGGACGAAGGTGTAGCTGCACTGGCCGTGCTGGATACGATGCAACCTCCGCTTCTTCTCCACGCCTCCTCCTCTCCTCTGGCTTCTCCCAGGTCCTCGTTCCCCGCTCGCACCACCCGCTGTAGCCATGACAACGGACAAGGCGGTGAGCAGCAGGAGGGTCAGGGGTAGCTGCCGGTTGAGCTGTAAGACTTTCATTATGCTCCTTTTAAGTCGGTTAGGTGGGTTTCCTCTGACTTGTTAAAGAGGGTCGGGTCAGATTGGGTTCACGCCACCATCCAGTACCCAGACATGAGTCTGCAAAGCCAGGAACCACTCTTGCCTTTTCAAGTAGGTTGTGGGATCTGACAGTCAACCCAAAGTGGTTCTGAGTGGTTTATAGCTTGGTCTACTGAGATCCAGACAGTCCAAAACATGAAAACAAAATTAGACCCAGGCTGAAACACTGGAGTACTACTGAAAAACAGCTTCTGCAATCTTTAACACTGTTCCTCCAGGTGAGAAGATCAAAAATGTTATTCCACGAGTCTCTGCTTATGTTTTCTTTCTCTCCCTTCCTGTTGTCGTTCTTCTTAATGGAGGTTTCCTCTGCGGAGCTGGGCAGCTTTAATTTGCTGAAGGTTTTGTCGGATTCACTTGTTTTTTTTCGCAGATTTCTTGCAATGCAGTTTACAATCCCTCTGGAACTAACAGAGAACAGGGTCCGGTGTACAGTATCTCTGGACACAACAGATGGAGTTCCAAAAGTATTCAAGGAGAAACATTAGGGGAATACCAGCCAGGGTATGGAGAGATAGTAGGTTATAATCAGTGTCCAAATGTCAGTGGCAAACCATGGACTAGAGGACAGTTCTAAGTTAATCTTAAATAGGTTTAATGTGCAGAACAGAGGAAGGCTGAAGGTTTGCCTCAATGGGACTCTTAAGCTTCAGATAGTCCAGGTGAGAGAGACAGAAACAGAGAGAGAGAAAGTGAGATTGAAAAGCAGAAAAAGAGAGTGCAACAGTCTTCTTCTCTCATTATGCTCTGGTGCCTCCGGTTTGAGAAGTGTCCGAGAAGAAATACCCCTGCCCCTCTTATCTAGGGCTGACCGGGGAAAGGGGGGGGGGAGTGGACACACGGGATGGAGGGAGGCCTATTAGAACACCCTTGCTATTTGTGGGCCGAGAAGAAAGAGAGGAGGAGGAGGAGGGTACAGCATGGAGAGAGAGAGAGTGAGAGGCAGGAGAGAAACAGCAAAACAGGGAGTGACAGACATGCAAAAGAGAAAAAGAGAGAGCAAAAGAAAATGACAGCAACAAAAATGAACTCACAAATTCAGAGAAAATAAATGAAAGGAGCCATTGAAACAGACAGAAACTGAGAGCGAAAGGGAAAACAGTAGGTTTTAGGAAGGGGGGTTGAGGGGGCGGTATCTCTCTCTCTCTCTCTCTCTCTCTCTCTCTCTCTCTCTCTCTCTCTCTCTCTCACTCTCTCTCTCACACATTCACTCTCACTCACTCTAAGTTGTGGATTTGTTGTTAAGTAGATCATGAAGCCTTGTATGGTAATTTCTCTGAGTCAGCAACTAAAAGCCACTGTACAGAAGAGTATACCATACACACAGGCCATTGTGTGTCCACACTGTTGTATGTTCAAAACCCACCAACAAATGCAACAATGATTTTAGACACTGTATAGAGAAATTGAGATAGATATACAGCCACGGAGAAAATGAAGAGAGCACCGCTTTTTTTCTTACATGTAATATATTTATTTTTTAATTTATGTTGATAGAATGTTTCTATCTTAATTCTTTCCATGGCTGTAAAATTAGAGTAACTAATAATATCTATATATTTTTTACATACTGGTATATATAAAACAAGCATTTTCTAAAACAAACACAATTCATTCACAAACAAATGAAAACATGTGAAAAAGTAAAACGATAAACATTTCAACGTGTTCATTGTTAAACGCTGGACATGGCTTTGTGCTGGTGTCCCATCCAGGAGGTCAGAAAGCTAGTCTCTTCATCCTACAGCCACCCACTTATTTATTTTGACATAATAGCGTTTTATTTTGAGACGGCCTGACCTCGGTCTACTGTTACTGCTGCGGCCAGACGTGCATCTTCGTGCTGGCCGGCCAGTAAGCTAACGCTGGGGGAGCAGTTCTCTGGGGAAACCCGGGGGGTTAGAGAGTGAAGGGCATCTGCCCCGACCAGAGATGATTCTCATGGGAAACCAGACAGGATTGACCACAATGTGGCTCAGATGGGGACAAAATGGGGGGATTCCCATTCCAGACCAATTTTTTATTTTCCTGTTTGTGCAAGCTGACAGCAATGTGTACCAGGTTGGAGATTATATTAATTATGAATATAGTTATTCATAGTTTGTAACCCCCGATCTCCCACATATGAATGTACACTTCCTTTTATATTAATAACATAATAACATCAACACCACTGAAAATAATGATATATTATGGATACATTATGACAAATAGGGTTCCCAAAACCATTGCCATAGAGAACGTGAACTGGTATTTGCTTACCTGTGATATTCCTTGATGAATTAACAATGTTTGTTGTTATTGTTTTGATATACATAGTAGAGCAACATAGTTGTGTCTGTGTGTGTGAACAGGTGCTATTGCACAATTCACCTTTTATCTTAACAGAATGGATAGTAACAGATGGATAGAGAAGAGGAAAGAGAAGAGAAACTGTACCGCACACTGTGTTGGAATTTGAATCAAAGCCACATTCAAGACTCAGAAACTCAGAAAGAGTGGTTCTTATTACTATTATTATTGTTATTATTCATATTATCATTATATAATTAGAAACTTTTCATCATAAGACAGATCCTATGGTAAACTAGGTTAAACTGTAGATACGTCTTATGGTGCCCTCATGGCAATTGATTTGATTAACCATCTGTTTATCACAACCTATCACAGGATAGCTTCACACCTAAACCCATAGAACTATACACACATGTACAGTAGCTGCTAGTAACACTGATGGACTTGAAACCTGATCTTGCGAATCCAGCTGCCTCCAGCTGAATGTAAATACAGTACTCCACCTGCTGTTCTAAAACCTGTATTCTTTTAGAACAGTATGAGTATAAGCTTTAGGATAACCAATGTAACTAAGGGATAACCAATGTCCCTGCTGACAGACCAGCGATGTGAAGGACAAGGTTGTGACCTTCCTTGCATGTTCATAATTCTCAACACCTGTGAAAACACACGCTGGGTTGGAATCTGAGAACTCTTTGGTCATAAAAACACATCGAAATAGAGACAGAGAGAAAGAGAGGTGGTGAATTTAGGGGGAAGTCATACTGATAAATACCAGTTTGCCCTCTGAAATTACCCTGCATTACTGTTACGATACTGTTACATTTGTCGCTAGGACACAGTTCTTAATACTAGGTAACTTTTTCAAAACTCTTCACACAGTGAGCACAACAGAAATATATGTGGGCTAAACTATGGTTTATTTATTATTGCTTTGGCCCAAAGGCATTCATTGACTACATCTTTCAAATTACATTCATTCTTTTCTCACTTGGACACAACAACCACCAAAACTCTATGTACCTACAGGCCAATTTGCACATGCTTACATACTGTTTTCAGAACTGTTAAACTTAAACGTTTTTATACAATTGCTTACACACTAAAATGTTATATAACATACAGTTAGTGAACGCTTACACTCAGGGAGCAAAAATACAGCACAAAACTACAGCTCTAAACACCAATCAGTATGTAGTTACACACAGATCACCACTGTGGTATGTGTGGGTGTGTGTGAAAAAAAAACCAATGTACTTAATAAGCACTTTTTCTTAGGCCTTTACCTTTAGTGTTTTATATCAGGGGTCCCAAGGTCCAGGGTTGGGGAACCCTGTTTTATATGGTTGATTGCGTGGTAGTAGACATGATGACATTGTGCTGCGATTGTTTTATTTAGAATATTGATTGATTGATTAAATTTGCTGGTGTATAATCTGTCCAACTATTCACAAATGTACTACATATAAGTCGCTTTGGATAAAAGTGTCGGCCAAATTCCGTAAATGTAAATGTCGATGTGTGTGTGTGTGTGTGTGTGTGTGTGTGTGTGTGAGAGAGAGAGATTGTGCATGCATGCACAGGCATGCAAGCCTGCAAGAAATCTATATCCTGTGTTGATTTCTTACTAGATTATCACATCCAGAACCAAACATACTTATAATCGATAAACATGAGCCCTCACTCATTTTCATTGAGTTAATCTTCTCAAAGCCAAATCCCAGGGCCAAAAAACCAGAAGATTTTGAAAACATGACAGGGTTGTAACTGTTACACATTGTCAAGAGAAAGCGAAAAATATTTTATATTATTACATTTACAAAATTTGTATTCTAAACTTTCTAAAAAATGTCAGCCAAATGTAATGTATGCTTATCACAAGTGACAACATTTGGTATTTAATATATGCACACTGTTGTAATTTTATGATGTAGCCAAATTTACCTGTAACGTTAAGTTATTTTGGGTGGTATGATTGGCCAAAAAGAGGAAGGCATAAGATAGTAAGAAAATAACCCGTGGGCTGTTTCATTCTTTACCACAGGAAGCAGAGTGTGTGTACCATCTGCAGTGTTTCTGAAACACTGCGTGAACAACACAGTTGAATACCAAGGAGCTGAGCGTCTCTGAGTGAAATGTTAAAGACAGTGGTCATCCTCATGGTCGTGACAGGTACAACTTTGATATATCCCATTCTAACACAGTCTGCTATTATTGTATTATTATTATTGTAGGGAATTTTAGGAAGAGCAGGGGAGAGAGTTTTGTGTGAGAGGATGCTCTGGGGCCTCACAGCCATGAGTTTTCATCCCTGTTCTGCAAAATAACCCCAGATTTATGAAAATGATTGTAAACGTAAAAATGTGGATGACCATCGCGTGAATTTCTCTTTGGACTCTGGGAAAGTAAATAGAATTTTAAAATAAAACAAATGCAGCTGTTGGTAAGGCAGTAGATAGTTTAGATTTCGCATTGGTGTGTCATTTATTTTGTAAAGATGTATATATAAACGTATATGAAACTGTCTATGAAATCTTCATTATTAAGGATATTCTAAGTCATTATGCATGCATGTCTATTTTTGTCTAACAGCATGCGAGAACTGCAAGCCTTTGAAGAAATGCAATAAAGCACAAATTACATCTTTATGCGCTGAAAAAAGAAATGATTCATGCTCACAACATGAAAGAGAGGATATTCTATGCTTTAGGACTACATTATACCAGACTAACAAAGACAGCAGCAGACTACAAAATCTGAAAAATGGTAAGAGATGCACTATTAATAATTTGTTCATTATCATCACACTTACAAACTACTAGATATATTATGTTGAGTCTTTGGTTGTGCAAAGAGGGAGCTGAAGTGAAACCGTAATAGCCGTAGTAGCCATTTCCAGTATGTTCCACTGTAGAACAAAAGAAACTGCCAAAATTGACATCATAATAACATATAGGCCTAAAGTTTTTCATAGGGTTTAACAGCTGTGGCCACTGGCAAAAACTCAACATGTTATTCCGCATACAATACATGAACTAACTGCATTGCAAATCCAGAAGCACTACAATGCTGGATTTGTAATACCTTTATTACAAAAAAATGTTTTTTAAAATGGAAAACATAGAAGAAGGCAATCTGGTACCTTCTTTGCTGTTATTTCTTTTTTTTTGCTGTATTTTTGTAGTAACATACTGGTAACACTGTTGCTAGCAAAATACCGTAATTACTCATTTACAGTAGCTTTACCATATTTGTGTTTTACAGTAAGAGAGATATACTGTAATCTGTTATTGTGGTGTACTTGTACTTTTACAGTAAATTACTGACATGACTGTTTCTGGTAAGTTATTGTATATTAGTAATTACGGTAAATTACTGGCAACACTGTTGCCAGTATGTGACTGTATATTTTAATTACGGTAAATTACTGGCAACGCTGTTACCAGTATGTTACTGTCCATACGATAAGGTTGAATGCAATTTCCCACAGAATAGAAAAACACATTAAGTGTTTACATACGTTACATTAGCAGTCAAACTTGGATACCGGTACAGTACTGTAGTGTAATTAATATATATTAGAATGGTTACGTACAGTACAGTACTATAGTAAGATAGCTACAGCTAAAATGAAGCTTCTATGGTGAAAATGTTTGGGAAACAAACTACAGTACGGTAGCAGATAACAACCACACTTAGACTACTGTACTGTAAGGTACCAATACCATATCCTTATTTTAAGCTCCAAAGTTTACAAATTTAAATTAAATCTCACCTTAACTGATCTGCTTGAGCAGACACTTCTGCCTTGCAGTACTGTACAGCAGCACACAGTCAATTTCAAACAGTTAGATCGTTGGCACTACTGTAAATAGTGAGTGTTAATTTCAAAATATACAGTAAATTACCACAATTACCATGTGACATTTTGTATATTACAGTAACTAACCTCAAACGTGTTTATGGTATTTTACTGCCAGTTTTGTGGTATGTAACTGTATAAATTACAGCAAAGTTGAACAGTGTAGGCATTATACATAGGAATATAGTATTTTCATAACAGTTACTGCATTTCTATTATATAATCTGGTTTTCACTTATAGATACCTGCATAAAAGAAAATAACCCAAAAGAGAAAAAGATCACCATTTGCCTAACTGACGAAAGTCATAGATTACATTGCAAAGGAGAAGGTCAGAGCAAAACCAGCTTTTGGTGTGCAGAAGTTTGTTTACAAAAGATGAGTGAGTGGATTTATATTTTATGTCTGAAGTTTATTTATTGTCAATTCATGCTTAAATATAGGCCCATTCATATAACCAGTATTATCAATAATGTCATTAATTAAAGATACTTTTGATGATTTTATATTTTTGATGATGCAGTTCTAAGATTTTATCAATCTGTCTGTTTTTCTCTGTCAAGCTGAATTGAACAGGTCATTGACAGTTGGGAAGGAGTTTTCATTCTGGTGCAAATATAAATATCCTGTAGAATTTCTTAAGATCCTGTGTAAGGGGTCCAACCAGTCTGTTTGCCAGCCATTAGCAAACACAACAGCCAGCTTGTACAACAACAGGTTTTCCATAACAAATACAACAAATAATAATCTCACATTGACCATCAGAGATGTACAGATGAATGACAGTGGGATTTACTGGTGTGCTGTTGAATATGAGGGACACCGTATGTTCATCAATAAATTGAATCTTATAGGTAAGTTGCCATGTTATCCGGTGTTATTTCATATATTGTACAGTAGTGTAAATGTGTGATTTCCCTATTCTGGCCCTGTTTAGTCTTTTGGACCTGCCCTTGCCTGTTGGACTCTTGTAACATTGTTTGTGTATATAGTCTTGGACCTTTGCCTTTTCTCACCTTATGTATGCCTGCCTTGGATTTACTTTACATGTGTATCTGCATTTGTCAGAGCTAGTTTCTTTTATAAAATACTAAAAGTATGCACCCAGTAAATTGCTTGCTACAGTCTATTGCTTTTATATAGTCAGTACATAAACTGTAGTACATAAATGTAGACAGTTGACTTAGAAAAGCATAAGGATTAGGTATGTTTTATCTCGATTTATCGCTCCAATTCTTGCGTCTACACCCAATGAAAATTACTGTGACTTAACCCTCATGATGGTTTAGCGCCTTCACAAAGAGCTAGTGATTTGACATCACAAGGGATATCTTGAGGATGTCCTGTACCTAAATATGAAAATGTGTGATAAGTTTGTTTTACTACAGATTATAAAAGGAAACGACCACCATTTGTGATTAATTTGTACTGTATATACTTAATATATTTGTTTATGTTTTTTAAGAGTTGACAAGACAGTTTAAGAAAAATGTAGTTATGTCTCTTAGATTGTAATACAGAACATAGAATCACAGAACAATCAAACTCACCAACCAAAAGCACATTCATTTTTCTCTATTTCTCCACTTCAGTGTCAAAACTGGACCAAAAGAAAATTGAGTATAGTAAGTACTGTAAACCTGTAGGACTCTATGAATCTCTTGATAACCATAAAGAATCAAATATAACTAGTATTCTGCTTAGAAACGGGAAAACATCCTATATTGTTTTTTTTTCTGCAGTGCTCCTTTAATTTACTTTTTGTGTTTTTGTATTACAGATCTAGATATGACTTCAATTATTACTGTGGCTTTCTGTGTGGTTGCTGTGCTGCTGTCATTTATAGGCAATATCATATTTTTCTACAAACACAAGATTTATTATCTGAAAGGTTGCCATTATTTAATATTTCTTATAACATGTCATGAGTATAGCAGGAATGAAGATGTACACCTAATCCTTTTGCTTAATTTCCCAGGTAATGCACCCTCAAGAAAGACAGAACGTACAGATACAAGGGAGAAAAGAAACGTATGTATTTGTGTATGCAGATGTTTACATTTGTCTATTTCAGTGACCTGAAAGCGCTACAGACGAGGTGCAAACTTTCTTACTGTCTATAGCCTGTAAAAAGAAAAACATAATAGGACGCTCCTTTGTGTTGTGTGGTGCAGTCTGCACTACTTTGTTTGTGTTCCCAGTTACTGAGCCAGGGCTGTGCAGAAACGACAGATACTTCTCTCAACACACTCACAGAACAGGCTGCTAACAGACCGAGTACATATTCGCTGAATTTGACAAAAAGGGTATTATATTACACATCGCTGATTCTACCTTTAACTTTTTGGGACTTAACTGCTCAGCACGAAATTGGTGACGTTAAAATGCAGAACTTTCATGTAATAAAAATTACTAAATAAGTGTGTGAACACGTCCACACACACCTGAGAACAAGTCAAGCTTACAAGCCTTTTCAGACCAAAAGCTGCATGCGCTGAGCTGCCGGATGTCTCGCTTTGCAGGGATGGAGGTTGCTAGGCAACTTCAAGTAATACGATGTAGACGTGTTGAGTTCTATGGTTGTAACCCGTTGTAACATGCCAGATGGATTGGAATTGTTTGTTTAAAGCGGTTTCTGTCATAAACATCTTGTCAGTTGATTGGATAAACTAACTTCAACCTGACCAATGAACCATAGATGACGTCGTAGGAAATTAAACTTTTGCCGAAACCAGTTGGGAGTAGAAAAATAATTCAATGCTGTGTTTGTTCTATTTTCAATGAAGATATGTCTTCAGAGATAAAACTGACGATAGCATCATCTATGTTACGCTTTTGTTATTTTCAAGTTTCCAAGTCGCTTTCTCTCACACCTAAACCTCGACGACGACGCTGATTTGAAAGTTCAGATGCTAAAGAGACGAACTGTCGCAATGACCCCTAGCCTTTCCAGACTGATTCTCGTGGCGAAATTAAATTGAAGCTCGCGGTCAGGATGGTCTCGCGAGGCTAGACGTGTTGGCTTATGCGCTCAGTAAAATGCATACTTCCAGCATGTATGGCTTCTTTATTGCTTAAATAAAGTTGAGATTGAAATCCGATAGCACATTTGAGTAAACAATACGTTGTTAAATCTATTGTTAACTCGTTTAAACACGGCGGTTGTAAACTTTGTTGTAAATATGTTTCCAAGATAGGGCTTTTCCTCCCAATGTCTCAATAAGTTAACGTGTTTTAATTATTGGGGTTAAGAACATGATTCAGACACACACGCCATAATATCAGCTTTTCCTCCATTTTCATTTCCGTCTCTTGCTGGCCGCACCGATATTCGTCAAAGCACAGCGCGACCTCCTTGGCGGCATGCAACCTCTGCGCTTGCGCTTTGCTAGACCCAGCTCAAAACCGCCGTTGCGCGGCGCAAGCCATTGAATGAATTGGCTTCAGAGCGCAGTGGTGGAGTGGACAGAAATTTCCGGGTCAGTGGTCTGTTAATTGAAAATAAGATAATTATTCACTTACTGTATGATATAATGTAACATATGTTGTTGGGGGAACCAGTAGTGATAGATGTGCAATCACTGTAGGAAAGAGTCCGTTGATTATATCTAACCATAGAACTCCATCTAACGTGTCTGTATCCCTCCCACTAATCCCATTGCCAGAAACATTATTTTAGGTTGCAAACCCAGTGTCCATGTCAGCCAGCATGCATAGAACTGACTCTGTGTATTAGTCATGCCCAGTCTAGACACTGTTCTTTGAATAAACCTAACCTACCCACTATTCTGTCTCTCCAGAGTCTCCATATCTACGAGGAGATAGATTGCCCCAAGGAGTCAGACTCAGCAAATGCTCTGCTTTCAATCTACACCACTATCAACTTCCCTACGTGTGCCTCACCATTGACTGACTACACAACTGTTCGGTTCTCAAACAGCACCAACAGTGCCAGTGTGGAGATGTCCACCACTACAGCCAACCTTCCTGCCTCTGAATATTATTTGGTGAAAAACGACTTGAATGTGATTAAATCTGATGACGCTCTAGTCAGCGAGCTTCCTGAACGCCAAAAGCTGGCTGAAGACAATTAAGTTTTGCTAAAGAGTTCAACCCAAACTTCAATATTTCCTATGATATGGATTATTGTATTGGTAGTTATTCAACCAAAACAAATGTGGTAAAGCACAAAAGTAGTGATGGAAAAAAAACGGTCCAACTCAAATATACGGGAAACGCAGACAAAACGTTTTGTCTTACCAGGTAATCACAAACAATGGAAAAACACATGTAGTCGCACAGATTATTATGTGTGAAGATATATATATATATATATCAAGATTCTTATTATTTCGTTTTCATTATGCAAAATGTATTTTGTTACTCTTTTTATTCTGTAAAATGCAGAAGACTGCAAGTGTCACTGCAATGAACAAAAACTGGCACAATGGTGTAGAAGTGACCGCATGTATGTGTGTGTGTATCGCAAGCTCATGGTAGGGTGTGAATATTTGTGGTGTTTGCGGTGTAAACCTTAAGAGTTTATATAACTGTAAAATGTAGTCTAATAAGCCATTTCTTAATGTTTTTGGTTTATTTCAACCAAATTAATAAACTTTTAAACTAGATAATAGTACATTAAACACAAAATCACTACAGAACATAGGTGCACATCCTCCCTTTAAGAACTGCTTATGATTTCTTCGGTGAAAGCTTCCAACCACAGGGCAGTGCAATAGTGTTTCTTCTTCAATCTTGTCATGCTTAGGTTAGGTTAGGTTTAGCTGGTGTCCATGCTCTCTGCAGACCCTAAACCCCCACAATCCCCGCCCTGGATGCTCTGGTAGATTGATGCCATGTCTTCATTGCTCCGGATCAGGTTGGCAAAGTCAGCCATGCTGGCGCTCCTCTCCACCTCAGGAACAGCCAACAAGGCGGCGACGGCGCGCATGGCCGAACGGCGGAGCTCTTCCTGTTTCTCAAATTCTTGCTTTACTGAGCCGGCTTTAACCTGCGGGTGGGAGGGCAGGAAGGAAAGCAGATACGTTGTAAAAATACAGTTCTGCCACTTCTTGTTGCACCAGGAATCCATTGGAGAAGCAAGACACATAATGAGAGTTATGAAAAACATGTAAAGACATTTTCTCAAATATATTAAAACCCGATTTAACCCTTGTGATGTCCTTTTGAATTATGCCTCCAGAATATGCCATCAACTTGCGTATGATTTTGTATGTTTTTTAATTGTCATTGCCGTGTGTATTTATTTATTTATTTATAAATTATTTCTTTATGTATTTGTTTGGTTTTTGGTGCCTTTTAACCCTCCTGTTGTCTTCGGGTTTCAAGCACACCTTGTTGTGCCAGCAGTGCACATCATATGTCAGTGTAAGCTGTAAAATTAGGTTTAGCGCCTTCTATCTGCCACAA
>JAODUG010086702.1:0-12273 GCA_027564795.1 Aphredoderus sayanus
ACAAATCATACACAATCAGATGGCGCCGCCGTGTGGCTAAAAACTATATTACGAGTACATTACGAGGGTTAAGTGCACACTAAAAACATTTACGTTCATCATTGCTTTCTTCTGATCTTTAAACTTTGCACATTTGACTTCTGCTATGCTGTAAACATGTAGATGTTGTTATTTTATTACAGCAGCATATTTAAGTGTGTTTTCCAAATGTATTTGATTGTATAACATGTTTTTATGTGAAGCATATTAAGTCTGCCATTGATGCCTTGCATCCATTTTCTGAAATAGCAAAGTTCCCAACCTCGGTTGTACTATGATTAGTCACCATGGTGAGGGCAGGGGGAACAAACACACCTCACCCAATCACCATCCTCACACCAGACCAGCATATAACATTACTGTAACTTGGGGGTCACGTAGTATGTATGCAGAGGATGCTATTGCTACTGTAGCTACTGTGACTTTGGAGACAATGTAGCTCGGCAGACCCATAGAGATGCTTTAATCCTCCTGTTGTTCTCGGTTGTTCTCTCTCGGAATATTGACTTGTATGACAACCAGAGCATATATCTAACTCCATCCCACAAGCAACCAATTGTCTGCTTTATACATTAACTTATTAAGCCAATCGTGTGATTGCACTGAATAAGTAAGTATTATATAACCCGTGGGTGGAGAGAAAAAAAAAATGTTTTGAAACCTTATTTTTGGGAAGTCAGCAGACCTTTTTAAACAGTTTATTTTATCGGATGTGACTTGTGATTCTATACATTCAGTTTGTGCTGTATGTCCTGGTGGCCATTGAAAGTGCAGGTACACTGTATGGCCCTCTCCCCATTCATATAGATAGGGTCTTGTGCGCGGAGGCTGCCGAGCTGCCAGACCTGCCTATAAGGGCCTTGGTTACAGCTGGTACACATAACAAACCTGACACACGGTGTTTGGAGATGTCAAAGAAATCCTCTGTACCTGCACCCACAGCACCAGTAAAATTGGCTGTAGCAGTTGTGCTACAATAATTATTGTTTTTCTACTTCGATTTTCTTCATCATCATCATTCCACCTTTAGTGAGTTGACACCATTGCTCACAACCACCCTCATCTTCTCTCTCTGTACTGTGATCTCTGGCGTAATATCTCCTCCTGTTTCGGTCGGCTTAGATGATGAAAGGCGATACATTTTGGTCCCCCCATAGCCGGCTTCCAGTGTGGAGCTGGATGTGGAAGACAAGCTTGTTAAGAAAGGCCTCTGGGGGTGATTCAGATTGCAGGCAGCGTTTTTTCCCCACGACAGCACCCTGTGGTGTGGCGGTGGTGTCCCTGGCTTCCTGTCTTATCTCTCCCTGCACCCCAGGGGACGGGCCTGTAGCTTAATACGCACCACAGAGCCACACAGGCCTCCCAAGGTCTGCCGACCAGGAGCAGGCCGACATAGCTCGCTTCTACTGTATATCTTCTTCGAGTCCTGGGGTGGGAGCTAGCAACTGTACAGGACATTTGATCCTCGATGCTATCACTTCCTCTTTTGTACTGCATGAAACACTGGGTGGGGGGCAGGATGGTCTACTGGTCTGGGTGTTGGACTCCCAGCCAGAAGGTCATGTGCTCCAGCCCCAGAGTTGGCCTACCTGCTAGCATCCTTGAGCAAATGCATCACCTGCTCCTTGCAATAATTGCATTCATTGTAAGTTGCGTTGGATAAAAGCTGATATTTGTAAAAACAATTGGTGTTAGTGGAGGTATGAGCTTCCTGCTCTTGTTGTACTACTTTCAGAGCATCTTCCGTGTATATCTTCTTTAATTACACCAAGACTAACAAATGTCAATAACAGATCCCACTTGGATTACCCTTGACAATCCTCTGGTCGCTACAGAGTTGAGTAGGACTGCTTTCAGTTCCTCAGCTCAGCAAAGCAAACACCAATGAAACACTCTGGGATCACCTGCCCAATGTAGAAATGCCATCGAGAATCTACAGTACATGGTTATATATGTGATTGGTGTTTATGTACTTGTAAGCCTATTTATTAGTTTTTTTATGTTTTTAAATACATTTATATTTGATTGTTGTTTTTTAGTCTGTTTTAATTGTATATGTCTACATGTTAACACAGGGCTAAAGAGATCCAGGTCTCAGTCTGTTTTCCCTGTTTAAACTACAGTTTTCTGTTTTTCATGTTTACCATTATGCAGAATTCCATGGCACGCATGTCCAATGGTGTTAACAGTGCTAGAACCGTTTTCCACAGGACACTAATGGTAGACTGAGATGGTGCTAATAGTTTCCTTTATTCTGGATGTTGAAGTGGCTCTTTAGACAGATTTTTTTTACAGATAACTGCAGGAATGTTTCACTGATACTGTATTGCCTCTGAGTAACTGCTGTATAATCAATAAACGAGATGACGGTTGCCTTTATTGTATTATGTTCAGAAGAAAGAATACACTCTTATCTGCAAATCTGAATTATTAAACTTGCCCTAGACAAACATGTAGACGTATTCGCTGTCTACGTGATCTAAAATTGAAATATACAGAATGCTACTAAATAATTAATATTCTAATGCACACTGTCATTAGTATGGATTAGCTGTCAAAAGTGCATCTGTGCAAGGATCACTTGATAGTACACTTCCTCTTTTTCCTCTTTTCAAATTTCTAAGGAAGTAACCTTATCCTAACTTGAAACACAGCTTGCTGCTAATACTCAATAAAAATAAAATAAAATCTAAAATTGTCCACAGAAGCCCTGAAATGAAGAGAATTGTTTTTAAAGAAAATTAAAAAAACAGTAGGGGTGGATTGTAGAATATAAGCACAAGCTGTTTCAAATTTCAGCTGCACCTGTGTTTATCTCTCGAGTTGATTGGCAGGTGTTTGTGAAGACACACTGACAAACCACGCAGTGATATATCAGAACACTGAATGATGTCTCTGTAGCAAGTTGTTCCATTTCACAAAGAGAGCATTGTTATCAGTTGACACAGGTTTGTTCAATGCAAAGTGTTCACTCGCCATTGACAGAATAACTTAAACTATTTTTGCCTCCACAGAGGTCATTCAAGCCACTTCTTGTTTCAGGGTGTGGAACAAACAAACCTTAATTTATTTAAACCATTATTAACTCATATAATTCACCCTCAACAATTTCAGAAAAGGAACTCCTCCAAATGATAAATGTTGTGACATAACATACAAGTTGCTTAAAATAAATTGTCAATTGCATGGAAAAGCAAGGTAATTGGTAAATATAAAGGTAAATATTAAAATGTGGGTAGCAGTTTTAAATGATGCATTTAAACACTGCACAAATGATTCAGTTTTTGTCATTTTAATGTAACGTTTGTTGTTGAACAAGACAACATTTAATAAGAAAAATGATAGCAACAGTTTGTATCATGTTTGCCCTAAACAAATTATCTAAAATAAATATAGAAAAGCAGGGGGTAGGATGGTCTAGTGCTTTGGGTATTGCCCAGTTGGAAGCTTGTGGGTTTGAACCCCAAAGTTGTCCTGTAAGACCCATATATTGGGTAAGAACCTGTAAGCATCCTTGAGCAAGATGCCTAACCCCCTCACCTGCTCTTTGTAATACATGTAATTTTACTCATTTGCTTTGGATTACAGCATCTGCTAAATTACCTAATTGTAAAAGCACATCTGGAAGTTTGAGATTTGCAGATTTTAAAGTGTATTAAGGAGTATTGGTACCGTGTATTCCAAGGACCCACCCCCAACTTATGGGGAAGACAGACAGTATATCCACACCAGTTTCAAAACAATACAGTATATTAGTGATTCATTAAATTAACATTCAGGTTCTCAGAACTCAGGGAACTCATGCATTTTATGAAATCTTTATGCTACACTTGCCACTTGCCCTCATTGCCATTGCATATGTGGGCTTCCTTAACTGTACTGTAGCTCTGAAGCTAATCCTCCTCTGAGTAAATATTATGAGCCTCTGTGAATGGCTCAAACCCACAAAGGAAATCACAGAAATGTGCTGTCCCCATACAAAACAAATCTTCACCAAATAAAGATGCTTGCGTAGAAAAACCCAGAGGAGTGTATTTTATCCTAAAACTAGGGTAAATAGAATTGTTTATGACAATTCCTCACACAAAAGCTGTCATGATAACGTCTTCCACTTGGACTTGACTGCACACCATGTCAAGCCTTTGTTGAATTGCATGTGATTACGAGGTTTTCTGGGGTGACGTTTTGACAGCTTTAGATTTGAGAGGGGAGCATCTCATAATACAGTATGAGGTGCAATTGAAAATAACAATCACATCTGAAAAAGTCTCTCTCTGAAACTGCAACGGCATTACAGATTTAACTGGGAATTATTGAATTCCCCACTAATGCGTGTGATGCATTCTAACTCAGTATTCTGTGTGTGAATAAAATAGCCACATCTGTATACATTATAAAGTACAAAGTCAATACATAATTTATTCTACAGAGAAGGGTAGTATGTTACAAAGTGGGTCTGGAAACACACTAACTAACTAATACGTGCTTTAGTCCAGACATGTTTGGTCTCCACTTGCAAAGGCAGTGCTATCACCATGCACAGTTTGAGCACACCTAAAGGAAAAGTGTCTTTTTAATATTGCAGGTCTTCACTATTGCTTTGTACTCCCGGGCAGCATGACGTTGAGGAACAGGGCCTCATTTAGACTGTAGAAAGCACACACGCATTACAGGTTTTCTAAACTCTTCCACGAACTGGTCCGCATTTAGAATACATTCTACCTGACAGGACAGCAGAATGTGAAATGGGTGTTGTCCTCCCATCACACCTCGTGGTGATCTGAATCAAACTAAATGACCAGGGAGAGGTTTTGGACTTTGCTGCTCAGCCTGTCTGGTAGGATCCGTGACACTGGCCTGTGCTGTGCGTGTGTGTATATGTGCATATATGTGTGCATGCGTACGTGTATGCATGTGCGTGCCTGTGTTTATTCATGCGCATATGCATGTGCGTGCATGCATGTGCATATGCATGAGTGTGTGTATGCATGTGCGCATGCGCTTGTGTTGAACATATTTATCTAATAACTGTACTGGTACGGGCATCTGTCTCTCCCTATCCCCCAGTGGCAAATAAACAAACAGCACCCTCGTGGTTAACCCTCGTGATGTCCTTAAAAATATCGTATTTGGCCACTCGGCGGCAGCATCTGATTGTGTATGATTATATATATATATATTATTATTATTATTTTTGCCTTTTAACCCTCCTGTTGTCCTCGGGTTTCAAACTCACATCTTGTTGTGCCAGCAGTGCACATCATACAGCTGTATGTGTAGAATTAGGTTTAGCGCCTTCTATCTGCCTCAAAGTCATTTTGTAATTTTGACCCGGAGGACAACAGGAGGGTTAATTGAAGAGCAAATGTGTTGTAGGCTGCATAGCATGTATTTTAAAACAACATTATTGCTGAATTGACTCAGCCTCAACTTGACGCTTGTTGATATATATGAAAAGTGATATAAGAAATGCACATACACTTCTCGCAGGCCATTATAAGCATACGGTGGAAAACATATGGCGGAAACCATACATACTGTAACACCCATGGACCTGCCTGCAGTAAGCCTTCAAATAAATATACAATATTTAGTGGCGGATAATGTGTTTTAGCAGCTAAAATCTAGCATGCACTTTATCATACTCTCTCCTGTTATGTTAATGCTAATGATACATTAGCATGCTTAATACTTGACAGAGATACCGTGGCTGGCAAAGGGCACACTGTAATAGCCTCTACTCATAAAGCCTGTGCTCCCCAGTGAGTAGGGCTCACACAGAATGGAAATTGGTATAGAATGTTTCATATACTGTACAGTACTGTACTATTTTTGGAAACATCTTCCATTAAGTTCATGTCTATAATGCTCTATGCATACATTCATAGCATGATATCATGCTATTATATCATAAGGTATTACAATAATAATTGTTATACTCACTTACAAAATACTGTAGCATTATTACTCTATAACAATGTTTCTAAAGCATTATGAGCTGCTAATGGTTATACCAGGTTATATTATACAGGCCAAGAATCTCAGACAATGTTGCATAGTGCATAATACTCAATATGTATTATATTAATATAATCAATATGTATTATATTAAATATAATGTCCCTTGTGTCGTCAATGCATGCTAAATCATTCACCGGCGAATGTGTGTTCCAGTACTCCTGTGAGGATAATAATGAATTAACACCAGTCCTGCTGTCTCTGAAAGTGACTTATCTCCAAAGTTTAGGAATGGCTATCCTATCCAAGGTGTTGTTTTGGCCTTTCATCTCACAGTTACCTTTATACAGTAGGTTAATTTCTGAAGCAATAAAAGCATTAATAAATTGACTTGACTTGTAATTGTACGCTTTGGATTGAAAATGTCATGCTTTGGAATTTACATTGAATAGAGAAGACCACTTTGCGATGGAGGTTAGCCTTTATTTTCCTGTTTTGCTGCACTATTTCATGTTTGTGTTTCAGTGGAAGGATTTTTTTGACGTTGGCATCAGGTGTTTTCATCAAAAGAAATCTGTTTGTATGTGAAGTTCGATTTATTCTAGAACTGTTGCGCTGAAATATGGCTTTAGAAAAAACTTTCCAAATTTGGCAAGGGGCGTACCAAATTTATGGAGCAAATGAGTCGCAAATCTGTTCATGGGGATTATTATGAACCAAATAAACTGTCAGTGCTGCTTACCATTTTAATTTAGACAGAATAATAATGTTAGAGTGGGAAAGCAATTGCATTATAGTTTTCATTCCAGCGCAAGCACAGGTTTTAACAGCTTGATGTATCCTCAACACATTTGGGTGACAGCAAAGGAGATTAGCACAGCCACTGTGAGTCTAAGGACCTGGCTTAGTGGAGACACAGCCATTGTGGAGCATCACAGTACGGTCGTACTCTGCGGGACAAGGACAAGGAGCAAGGACAAGGGTACAAGGAGTGTCTAATGTTTCCACATCCACTGTATTCTCAATCAGGTGGAGTGAACAGCCCGCAGAGGCTTGACCTGGACGTTCCAATGCATGAGTTTTTTCACCTTTCACATTTTTGTGTGTGCTAACATGGAGCATGTTTAATGTGTGGGTGTTGAAGGACAAATTGGTCTTAAGTGCTCAAAAATATGAAAAATAATCAGGATGCGATTACTCTTTAATGTTTACATAGGAAATAGTTATTTGCTGCTGTATTAATGTTTAAAATATAATCTATAGCACTTTTAACATCACAATAATGTAAATTATTTCTTTAAAGCCTGTTGGATTATAGCCAGGAATTTTAAAGTAAAATTACATCTAATGATATACATTTTAAATATTTAAATTGTCAAAATTCCCTGACAGTTCCTACAGGAGTTTCTTATTGTATATTCCATTGGCATAACCTTGAGCATGTGCCCTTACCCTGGGTGTGACAAGCTGAACAATACAAGACTCACTTTCACACCAAACCAGCACACAGAAAGCCATTCAGCTCCCTTTCATAATCAGACACATGCATTGTCATTCTAATAGATGATCCTCCCCTTAGGTCCAAAGCCAAAATGCCAAGCTGTGGAGCAGAACATGCTGGTACCTTTTCTACCTTTTTAGAAAGACTGTAGCTTTTTATTTAGCCAATACAGTAACATTGTTTTGTGCACTCTTGTCTACTGAAATATAGGGACAAATGACATATGGTGTGCTATTGAAAACGTTTTTACATGTGCTGGAAGAAAAACACTATATATAGGATAGGTTTTAGTCACCTCAAGTGATATCTTTTACTGGGACATTTTATCCGTCAGTTTTATAACTGCTAGGCATTGTGCAGCTACTGAAGGTGCCATTTAAAAAGGAAGGCATAATGCTTTTGTGTGTGTTCTATGAACCTTTTCCTTTGTGCTCTATCAGCATGAGAAAAATCTGTCAGACTATTTTTCCTTTTAATTAATCGACGCCGGAATGTAAGAAATATTGAGGTCTGCTATGGGCCTATTTCAGGATGTGAGTTCTTAAAACGAATTTAACCTGTTATGGGACCATAGGTGCTGTGAGAGGAAATTGAGCAAATCTATTCAATTCATAAGCTTGATCAACCCAACAATCAAATGTTCTGTGCTGAAATCCAGTTTAATACCTTGATATTTGCCAGTGTTAACTGCTAAACTAAAGTCCCATGTGGTGTGAGGTATGCAGCATAACATAATGACAATACAACTCCATAATTGGGGATAATACGATTTAAGACAACTAAACAAAGGCCTACATAAAAATGTTTAATATTTCTGTAGTTGTAGTGACCAACACGTACAAACATACAAACAATTTTATCCCCATTATCAGATCTACACTGATATTGTTCAAACAGACTGGGGTCTCCCAGACCATGCAAGCCTAGTTAATTATCATTTTCTTCGTGCCAACAGATGGCGCTAGCTATAATTCTACAACTTGCACAAACATATGATGTGCACTGCTGGTACAACAAGGTACTGTAGTACGTTTTAAACCCGAGGACAACAGGAGAAAAAAAAAAATAATAATAATAAAAAGTAAATACACACAGCACTGACCCTAAGGAGAACTACACAGTCAGACACAATCAGGTTTACGTTTTTAGATTAAATACACGCAGATTGTAGACTGGAATACTATTGGCTTTATTTGGATAAATTAAATTCACAGAGCCCTAATATGTTTTTATCCTTAGCAGTAGAACTTTGATGTTCTAATATTTCCAAGTACATATACACATACACATATAATTGAACAAACTAAAGTTGCAACTACAAGATAAAAGCAAATGTTACTGTACTGTAGGTTGGTTTATTTTTAGTAAATGTAGCAGTTTATTTAGGTTAGTTAAATTTATTTGGCCAATATCTCCCACTGAACTGTACAGTGGGTCGCATGTTAAGTCTCCCTTTGTATTGTTTGGTGTGCGTGTTGTCAGTTTCTACTCTTGATGGAGGTTAGCCTTAAAGCGTGCTCATTCATGCTACAGGGTCATGCTCTGTCTTCCTCTGTTTGTTTCTTTTCTGTAGCTCGTTCTGTGGCTCAGCCCCCTGGACTGCCCCCACAGGCTGCCATTGCACTTGTCAAAGGTGTCTTGTGTTATTGGGAAACACCAGGACCAGTCAGAGCCTTTGCAAAGTGTAGGAATGTCTGGCTACTCGGCAGCCATCTTGGTAATGCCTCCGGGCAGTTACTAGACCCTATATCAATAAAGGGATAACTGTGCTTTCAATGGTCAACAGGACTAAAAAACTGAATGTATAGAATCACCAGTGAAATCTGATAAAACTGCTCATTAATAAAACGTTTGGTGACTTTATCCCATAATAAAGTTTAAAAAGCCTTTTTCCCCCACGTCATATTTCTGCTACGCATCGTGTGGCTTCACTGATGCACTTGCATCACGATTGGCTTATTAGGGTTAGGTTCAGCCGTTATAATGCTGTTTTACTCCGTCTGCCATATATGCCAGTTCTATTCAAAACTCTTTAAGTGGTCTCTTGTATATAATGTCTCTGCCTTTTGTCTATATGTGAGTTTGACGTCTTTACATTTATTTTCATTTTCATAAATTATGAAATAATGAAAATTAACCTTTCATATTGCTGTACAGTGACAGCAAGTCTCCAGGCTGACTGGTGATCATTTAGAGAAGAGAGGGAATAATGAAGTGGTAAATGTTTTCTCACTCACTCTGATTAACCTTAAGCTTGTAAGCTCTTGAAGTTGAAATTGAAATATTTACAAACTCAAGTCTTGGGCAGTGTATTTCCATATGTGGCGAGTACATAAGCATAATACCAAAGCGGAATTAGAGCTTAACTGCCAATCATCATTAAATGGTAATTTGCCTGTTAGATGAGTTATAATTGCTAGGCTAACTCTTCTAGCTCACTTGTTTCAACAACAACAACTTGACATGCAAGTCCGGTTCACCATCCTTCCCCGAGAATGGCCATGGGGCTTAATGATTACAGCACTGTATATGTGCCCTCAACGTTGCCCCTACACTGCCATTAATACATTATTCTGTTGGTGTTAATCTGCCCAGTGCCAATGACCTACCTCACAAACACATGCACATTTGCTTGAGAAAATATGAATATAAATAACTTATGGTAATAATTTGTTTGTGCTATCATGTGCCCTTTGCAACCAGGGAATATTTGGAATACATTTTTCTTGAAAAAGGAGATGGAGGTTATGTACTGTAAGATGTATGCAAATAATCACAACCAGCAGTACAGAGGTTCAGATGCCTGCCTCTGTACAGATCTTGCTATTGTATTTTGTTTTCCTACCATAATTATGCTGCCATAGGAGTCAATAGCTGCTGCTAGAAGGCATCGGGCAATTTACTTAAAGTGCAGCGCGCTGATAGAACGTGAAACATACAGTGAACAACCAAAACATTATGATCACTCACAGATGAACCTAATAATGTTGATTATCATGTAACAACAGTGCATGTCAAGGTCTGGGATATACATGTATTCAACAGTGAGCCAACTGCCAGACTAGTCGGTCTTGTGTTCCCCTGTCATGTTAGTGTTGTTCCGTGTGTTCCATGTTTTACCAGTCCGTGTTTTCCTTGTGCCCTGATTCTTGTCATTGTCACCATTTCCCAATTATTTAGAGTTGATTGTCTTATTAGTTTAGCATGAACATCAAAGTTGTTCAGTGGTCTGTCTGTGTATTTTTTTCTTTGCCGGTGATTGTTCTTTGTAAGTGCGTCTTCCTGTCCATGTACAGTATCACGTTTAATACTGTACTGTAAAACGTTGAACCTCTGCATTTTGTTGTGCAATTGGATCCTCAGCGTCCTCCATCGCAGTTCACCAGTTGCTTTTCACTGGGTCACACATGTCGCAGGAAATGTTAATGAAAGGGTCAAGAGAGGAATGTGTTCCAACCATTTGTGTCTTGGCTCATTGGTGTATGTATGCCTCAATGTGTGCAGCCACTACACCATTCATAGAGATACACTGTAGACATGCATGTCTAGTTCAATATCATTTTAAGTAGTGCCAATCATTTGGAGAGACGTGCTAAACTTTTCATAACTGTCCAGATAGTGCAAAGAGCTTATTTCAGTTCTGTCATAATTGTCAGTTCTTAACAAATTGCTCCTATTGATCTTTTGTAATAAGTTACATCAAGGAAAAAAAACACTTTTTTATGCCAAGAATATTTTGCCAATAAGATGTTGAATCTAAATCTAAAATCGAATCAAAATTGTGCTAATACTCCTACTTATGTGTCAATAGTGTTATTAAGTGTTTGTTGTCAACAAGAAATGTAGGGATAAATCATTTAGAGCATTAACACCAATTAAACTGATACAAATCCTCAAGTGAGGCAACACAAAACCTATTATGATGTCTCTCGTTCAGGTCTTTAGGTCTAGAGCACACTTTTGTGAGAGCATCCTGATCTTGCAAGATAAATGTAGTTTTACTTCGCCACTTTGCAAAGTCTGGAACCCCTCCATGAAAAAGGTGGTGCTAATACATTTCAATCAAACTTCCCTATGTACAATTTGGACTTCCTACCTTCATCTCACCCAATCAGAATGTTTGAAAATCAGCCAGAGTGCCGTTGGAGACGTACGCTGTTAGGGGGAAGATCGGGATCGAGACGGACTCACGAGGCTGACAACTTGCACACGCTTGTGATTCACCCTTCCACTGTGATGGAGCAGTGCGATGGAACTAGATTCCCGTGTGAGTCTCTGCCCTGACCCTGTCAAGCTGCTCAGACATGGCGGTGTGATTTATGATATTCATCAAGTGCAGGCCATTGGATGGAAGGCTGGGCATGGAGAAGGTGACAAAACAATAATCTGTCTCCTGAATATCAATCTTCTGTCACCGCTTCTTTCAGAGGGTGAGAGGTCGTCATAACCTTCTTTCTTCTATTGCTTTTTCTGTTTTATTTTATTATTATTTTTTTTGGGGGGGGGGGTGGGGGGGGTCTCTACTGAATGCTAATTATAGGCAAATTGCTACCTGTCTTAGATTAGACATTTTAAATGGCTATTTTCACAGGTGTTGACATGTTCACAAGTGTTGACATGACTGAATTTTGTTGTCCAATTATGTTATTGCCCGGTCTTACTGATTATCTCAGAGGTGCCCCAATCCTAGAAATGTTTAAATCCAGACTCAAAACTATACTGGTTTCAAAGGCCATTAATTGTGTAATCCAATTAGATGCACTTTTTTTTATATA
>JAODUG010086713.1:0-12273 GCA_027564795.1 Aphredoderus sayanus
GCCGGTTGACCCGATAGCGGACCGTAAATACATTAAACTGAAATATAAAAATGATTTGACCACCGGCAGTTTCAGCCAGGAATGGACCGGCCGTTAGTGAGTTCTCCCGAACCTCTGGACGGCCAGTCCGTACCTGATCTGAGCTATACAAAACATGCAAACAGATTTTCGCTGCTACAACTGACATGTGGTTAAGCCGTACCTATCAGATGAGCGCCCTATCAGAGTTTTGCGGTGCATTTCATTAATGAAGACTTTAACATCAAAGCTCGCTGCCTTTAAACTACCCAGACGACCACACGGGAAAATATTGCAGCCAGGCTTGAGAGTGGAGCTTGCTTGCTTGCTTAATATATCTGATATTGTGTTGGTCATAGTATACAATGTATGGCTTGTCTTGGGTTGAATAATACATAATGGTTAAAAAATAATTAAATCTTATTAAACCTTTTTTTTTTTTTTTTTTTTTTTTTAAAATCAGGCTATTTTATTTTGCTCTAAAGTTTGACATTTTAACATGGGAGTCTATGGGGATTGACACCTTTTTGCAGCCAGCCTCGTGGCCATTCGAGGAACTGCAGATTATGACACTTCCTCGTATTAATTTCTCAGCACCGGAGGTTCCTGCTTGATTGGAACAGGGATGTTTATGTTTGTGTGTGTGTGGGGGGGGGGGTGCATTTGGCCCTGCCTGTTGGTGGTAGCAACAAGACGAAATCCTGAGAGGGAGGCATGTTCCCAGAAGCTGCATTGGTGGGGCACTCTTTAAATTTAGCCTCGTCTCAGCGAACTATATAGGTGGTGGAATAGCTTGTTAAGGCTGGGATACAGCTCTGAGGGCAGGGGTTCCCTAGTGGCTGGCCAATGACCACAGCCTTTTAAAAATACAAGTGGAAAACGTTAGTCCCCGGACTGCCTAAAATAATTGGTTCATCTTCACATTGCCTTGACACTGCAGAAGCAACTTCAGCTATGACAACCGGTGCAAACACAGCCCACGTCTATAATATAGAAAAACATACTTGATTGGCTTTATGGGCTTACCCTCAAATCCAGCTAAAATGTCAAAAGGCTTAAGACAATGCAGCTTATTCTGGACTATGAGTGATGTGCAGTCAGAGAGGGGATTTTGCAGCCCACCTGCCATGAGCGGAGAGGCCACATTTAAATATTTATAGAATTATTTTAAACACACTGTTTGGCAAATCCAACTTCTTGTAACAGTCAACAAATCCAAAAAAAATTTTTATCCAAAAGAATAATGCCCAATTATATTTTACGATTAGGAGCTATTTTAGTTTGCTAAAGAAAAACAAACAAATAAATAAAGAAAGAAAATTTTTAAAAAAAAAATTATAATAATAATAATAAAAAATAAAAAAAGGTAATTCGTTTGCCAACTTCTAACTCAAATCAAAAATAACCCTCCCTTCAATGACATAGCAAGGCTGTTGGGGAGGGGGGGGGGGTTTAACCCCACAATTGTCCCGGTGGACCTGTCACAGCGAGCACCAATGATCTTCTCTGGATGAAATGCGACCTAAAGCATCATCAATGACTTTAGGGTCATACGGTGCCTATCGTCAGTTTCTAAAATGAACACGTTATTTTGAACTCCCTCTACAATCAACACAATACGAGGTGCCATACCGAAATAGACGACCTGCCGAGGTCTGACATAATAAAGTGCTGAGGTTAACTCTCTGGTTAGCTTGTTCAGCGCTGCAGAATGAATGACTAGAAAACGTCTTGTAACTTTGCCAACAAGAGACAGAAAAAGAAGCCTTGCCTCCAAGTTTTTCCAAACCTCCAGGCTGTATCGTTGATATCACAATACAGGGACGTGTGTTTTGTGTTTTGAGCATTATCAATTTCCAATTTGATCAATACTATTAACACTGGTTGTAATGCATTTAATAAACTTTTTGTGTTTTAGATACTCTACACACCATAGTTCATACTATATTTGTGTGCACACTAAAATAGCAGTTATGATTGCTGGGTAACGTCAATATTTATACGTTTTTTTTATAGTGTGCAAAATGTTTTCCCCCCAAAATTATCCTCTCCATCTTTGCTTGACAGGAGGTTACCATGGAGACACAGAAGGGCCTTCCCTTACTGGTTGCCAAGACTTAAGTCAGCGTGTGGAGGCAAGACTGATTGCTCCCTCACCCATTTCTCTTGTCTGCGCTTTCACTCAGCTTCTATGCCTTCACTCTTTTCCAAAGTGGAGCTTCAACCTTTGGGTACAAAGGCATAAGGGCTCCCATATCATAATACAGGCTTAGGCTAAATTGGCTACAGTTTTTGATAACTTCTAACCTTCTATCCAAAATGTAATGCATTTATTTTACTTCTACAGCCAAGAAACAAGTGTTTCCAATATGCTGCCATGCAATATTTAACTTGTTTTTGACCTCAACATAAAACAGAGTGAGTGTTCTCTCAGTTGACTGTGTACGACTGTGAGAGTTCACACAGCACAGGACGAGTTGAAGCATGCACCAGGATTTGAATAATATTTACACCATCAAATGTTTATACAAACCACATGAAACACTTAATTACACTGAATGTGTATTTATAACAAACAGAAAATATATAAAAATCGTAGAAAAATAAAATAATACAGAATGTGCAGAAGCATGGCATAATGAAATCTATACAATTGCAAATCAGCCTGCGCAACCAAACGGAATGGAAACCGTTATTAAAGCTACAGTAAATGTTTTCCTTACTTTTGCATCGGAACACAAATCAGAAACAATGTGCTCACTATTCCAGTTGGTCTGCGTAAGTGCTTCAGTTTTGTCTAAGACATCCAAAACATTGCAGCCTTCCCAGAATTCTCATGCTCAGTAATAATTGGAGGCAGCCGCTTCCTCTTAAATTGACCATAAAAGGCCCTTTTTAAAGAGATTCTCTTGACCCAGCTTACAGTAGGTAGGGCAAGTGCAGCCATTCTACCATTCTGCGTCCTGCATTACTGTTAAACCACACGCAGGGTTCGCTGACCACATAGACACATTTGAATGAAGATTCTGTGCCACCAGGGTGACATGGACTCCACCGGCAACGAGTGGGCACAATATAGACCGAATGCCAATGAAAAAGCAAGCACTTGGGAGTTTCTGGTCTGAAGGCGTCTATTTTTAGAGAAGGAGAAATAGGAGTCTGTGGAAAGGAGCGTGGGTAAAGTGACAAGAGGCAGGCAGCCCTGTCGTTTTCATTCGGCATGATCCCTGTGAGTCAGGGTGCAGTGACAGACACACTGCAAGCCCCCCACGTACGTATGTACGTTCAAAACAAACCTAATGTGACACTTGTGGCCCTGTCGCCCATGTGCATAGTGCATGCACACACAAAAAGCATGCTCGTCAAGTACTGTAGACAAAACATGATCGGATTAATGGAAACAATTAATGGTCAATCATTGGTCACACAGTGAAGTTCATGTTTCTCAACGGGGGGGGGGGATCACCCCTCCTTTCACTATAAAACAACATTTCAATTTCCTATAGTTAGCTGGCTGGCTAACTATAGGCTAACTATTTTGCATGTGCGACGTCACCATAGGGACGCCACCCTCAATCACTTTTTTATCTGGGGTTCATCGCCACGGTAACCATGACTAACAGATCAGCTCTCCAATTGATCAGCTGTCAGAAGAGTGCCATTTATTAGCTGACGCAGAGGTTTTCCCGTTTCCCTGGAGATAGAGATCGTCACAATCCCCTGATATTCAACAATTATTTTATTTATTCATTTTAATCAAACAACAGATTTTCAGCAGAGGGAATCTTATCTTTCTGGCTTCTAGCAGGTCCCAGTTCTATTTACTGTTTTTATTTTTGTCTTGCTTAACACTTCTTACATGCTGCCCACAGAGATGAAGGGTACAGTGGACTCAATTGTATACTGAAGACTGTTCAGCATATCAATACACAGCATGACACACATACAATTTTTTATTAAAATAAAAACTATAGGCACAAAAAAAAAGGCAAACAGCAATTATGGCCATAGGGTCTGTATGGATACATTTTAAGACAGATGTGTATGGCCATCACTGTTCTGCAAACTAGTTTATTATCTATTTATGGGAGAATGGGAAAGGGGACAGTATTTTACAGGGGAAACAATGTTCCACTGCTTGGCTTGCACCCAGGTATGTGACATATGCGTATTTCAAGTATTGTAATGCCTGGCTACCCACTCAACAATTAAGTAAAATGACCCCTTTAAATAAACAGCCTGTTTCTAATGGCACCTGTTATAATTCATATTGTTATACAGTGTACTGTTCATACATGATTAGAATAACATTTTAGTTTTTCTAGGGAGTGATTTAAAGCAACTTGGTGGGGCCTGAAAGAACTTTGTTAACCATCTCTCACTAAGGTTTCATCAATTTTGTTGATATTGTGGTACAGTAGCATATCTCAAACATACAATAATTAGCATTATTCATAATTATTTCAATTACTTAACAGCTAGATATAGGACACAGCAACTACAGCAGAGCATGTTATCTTAATGTTATATATTTTGTACACACAAAATAAAAGAAGTCTGCCCGTGTTTTGATAATCTGTAATGTCCCACATATTTTATATTCAAGATGCTTCGAAAGTGTGCTCTGTCCTCTGGAGGAAAATAGTAAATGACCCAGGGACATTTTCAGACGCTGTATCAACAGAATTAATGGGGGGTGAAGACTGATTCCCCAAAGCTTTATAGTATTGAGAAGAACAACTAATCATTCATTCATTCATTGAAATATCAGCCTTTGAAAAAATTATAATAATAAAATAAATGCAGCGTAAAGACCAGTCGACTCGACATTGGCTTTCCAGCTGGTTATGCAAATAGAACGTTAACTAGGCCTATTTGTGTTAAGGGCTCTCCTGCTTGTTGCACAAGGAACAAATTTATGAAATAATGTAATTAGAATATTCTATTCCAAATGCCTGCTACTGGGTGAGACTTGATATACAAAATGAATGTCTGTAAATGTCTGTTCCAGCTCTGCAAGATGCTGAGCACTAATCTTGACCAAATTATACTGAATCCACAAGGTGAAATTCTGCAGAGCTCTGCCAAAATACTTACATATGCAACAGATGCTCTCCTAATAAGCCTACTCAACATGCACAAAAACAAGCACACCCACATACAAAGGTAAGATATAGTGGAATGGTGAAATCCCATAGTTGTAGTATGGGGAATAGTAGAGATGGGTGTGTTACAGTACACTCTGCACTGAAGTGCAGCAGTTAAATTTAAGAAGAAAAAGTTATTTTTAATCCACATGTGCCCTGGTACCATACTTATTTTTCTCTGCTCTCCCCATTCAATATAATATGCTCAAGCAATATAGACTTTAGACAGGAACTAAAAGATGTGGTGAGCTACAAATGTTATTAAGTTTAACTGACAGGATGTGTGTCTTGTTTGTGTGTCAAGCATTACTGATATTACATAAAAGGTTAACTAGGTTATGTCCTTATAAATCAGTGGGAACTCAAGGAACTGACATCACCTTCACAAATCACTGTGGCAAATGGCACTACGTCAAAAGAGACTGCTTACATATTTATTTTTTTGATTCACCCTATATGCCGGTATTTTACATTCATACACATATACTGTACACACACATACTGTATACTGTATGTGAGTGTGTGTATGTATACTGTATATACAAACACACACGTATTAGTATGTATGTGTATACATACACACTAATACGTGTGTGTGTATATGCAGTATATATACATACATATAAAGAAAGTAGCCTATATATATATATATATTTTTTTTTTTTTGGTTAAGGACTAAATCAGTTACCGGTACATTTGTTTTAACTATAATGTCCACATGGGCTTAAGGGTTAATGTTAAAGCTAAGATTCTTTGACTTTTTGGTTAAGGACTAAATCAGTTACATTTGTTTTAACTATAATGTCCACATGGGCTTAAGGGTTAATGTTAAAGCTAAGATTCTTTGACTTTTAGACAGCATGTTATACTTACCTAATTTCATGAACAAAAAGGTAGATGCCAAATATATAAAAACAGAGAATCTGAAATGTCAAGGAATAGACTAGACACAAAATATCAGAATGACTGCATTACTAAATGTCTTGGTGAAAATATCCCCCTAAAAGCAAAACCCACATCAATCATGTACTGCAATATCAACTTAGAAACCTCACTAAATGTAAAATATATAACCCTGCAAAAGTTACTTTTCCCTCTTTTGCAAAGGGTTGTGCTTTGAGTGTCCAGGACTTGATCCCTATTTTTTGCTAGCAATGCTAAGCACAGATAAACTAAAGAGTGCCGCACAGTTTTCCTTTGCTAATAGTCAACAAAGCCCTGTCTACATACTGCTGTTATATCACAGAGGAAAAAGAGAGCCTATTTAAATAGAGACATAACAAAAGGCTACTCCCAATGTTATGTCACTGGACAATAAATGTTCAAAACCTGATAAGGTAGAAAAACGAAGTCTAATTCTGCAACACAGACAATTGTAGTGCAGCTGCCATGATCAAAGTCACAACGGCTAAATCATAGAATTGTTGCCGATAATCAATGATCTTCTCCATCTGCTCTTAAGGATAATGAGGTTAACACTCGAAAAGCACATGATACTCTGTGTGTTTACAACATACCTCTTGACACAGGGCAGTAGGGGCGAGGACACCAGCCTACGAGTCACTGACAGTCATTGAAATTATGGTTCGAATCATTCAATTGTGGCTAAGCCTGAAATAGCATTTGTGCTTGTAAACAATACATTTAAAATATGTGTGTTCTGCATAGAAATAACAAAATGATCCAGATAAACAAGCCCGGGCTAAAGATTCAACATTGTGGTTTCTGATATCATACATTAACTCACTAAAGAATCTTCATGGGTACTCCTGGGTCTTCAAAAGTCAAGTTTGGATTTTGATAAAGTTAATATCATGCAGTACAATCTATTTGCAGTAGACGATGCTGATGATGTTACAAAATACTATACAGGCGTTACAACTACTACACAACAGGTTTCGACGTGCACAGCTATGCATAATGTACCTTACAAACGGTATTCCTAACCTAAGATATTTCATGATGCTGGCGCTGACAAAGAGGATGGCATTGGCTGCATCTGACCAATGTTACCCACACCTGCCACAGAACAACAGCCTAGTATCCTTGCATTGCCCCTGTCACCCAGTGGAGTGGAATTCAGTCGTGAAAGACAGACATTCAAACTGCACGGAGGCAAGGCCATGGCAAAAATGTTTATGAAGGTGTTTGGGCACAAAAAGCTCCATCGCCTGATTGATAGCCAAATGGTAGACAACAAAACTGTAAATGAAATCAGACAGAGTACACCTGGCCTTTCCACATTTACCTAAACACACCAAATGGCTAAATGTGAAACATATGCTAGGCCTATAATACAGCACAGCACACATAGCATATGTCAAACTAATGCACAGCACTACTAAAGGATAATTTCAGAAGAAAACATGCATGTTGGCATCAGCAATAGTAGTCCCAAAACCGAAACTGTAAAAACATGATATAATAATACAGTATCGTCCAGAACATTTAAAATCAACAACACACAATACGCATCTCCTGAAATATTGTAAAAAAGGGAACAAAGTTTTTTTTTTCTAAATCACAATCTCTAAATCAAGGCTGTCATTTAGTTACCTAGCAACATCGCAGCAAGGTAATCACAAATGGAAGACTCGCAAAACCCACCACACCACATACCTGGTCCGACACAAGTGATGCACCACAGGCTTGCCTTTTACAATCAGAGTTCATTGGTCGTTCTCTTGGTTGCCACTGTTGTGTGGTAGTTGTCTGAATACAACGCAACAGTGAATCTTCAATAAAAAAGGTAAAACATACAAGCAGGGAAGGGTGTCGTGTAGATGAATGTGCCCAGAGTCGGAAACTAATTTCCTTTACGTCGCTGCTTAGCCTTTCGATAAAAAAAGGGTTGCGTACACAACCCATAAGGCTATGTAGAGAACCATCATCATCCGCTACTGTTATTGAGAAGATACAAATAATGTTCTCGTGTACAAAATCTGTCTGGCTACGGCATCGCAGCATTAAAGAACTACACGTTGATTTTCAGAGGCGACAGAAAAGGCCAAAATAGCCTGGAAAATGTCCTTACACGAGCGACACTAGCATGTGTAGATCGATATGAAATGCCTCGTTTACGGGAGCTCAGTCGAGGAGTTGCCGCCACCTTTTACAATCCAGCTTATAGAAAATATGTGGATGAAAAACACTCGCCATCATAAGTTGACACTCTTAACGCCTTCTCCACTGCAAGACTTCACTTTAGTCCTCTGCGATCCAGCGGATACAGACTGTGTCGGGAGCTTCTGGCGTTTAATTGTATGACGCCTCCTGTTGGCGAAAACAGCTCATTTGCCAGCAGTTGACTGTATTTACGCACACATTCCAAACGTTATGAAGAAAAGGTAAAGACCATTAGTAGGTGTTGTTGAAAGGTCTGGATACTGTTTATCCTAGTAGGCCTACATAAACGTGGAAAAAATATTCAACAGTCCTACAACTCATTTAACTCATACATAAAATCGGAATGCTGCTTAAGCACGTAGGCCTACCTCAGATAAGGAAATACAATACATTCCATTGCATTAGGCTACAGTCCTATAGGCTCAGAAATATACAATGATGCTATGATATCACATGCTCAAGGAGGCACGTCGGCCTACTTTGAAACTTTTAAAATGTGCTTGATTTGTTTTTTCATTGACAAACCTTTCATTGATTACACCTGACAATTATTTCTCTGTAAATCCCCATTCTAGACCACTGTTCGAGACGGCCGCCCCCTGCCGCCCATATAATTGTCCTGACTAAGAATTAAGCCACATTTTATTTCAGATATAATCTAGGATTGTATTGCCCTTGGTCATCTTTGAATATCACCCAAATCATTTTTACTGGTGGGAGGAAATCAAAATAAGTAGTTTGACTATTTATTTTGACACTACAAAATAAACCTATGTGGGTTATTTTATAATATACACACATTTCTTTTTATACACACATGTGATATGTGAAAATAATGCTGCATTCACATGGAACCACCCCCCCTACCCCCATCACACACACGCACCACAACCGGCAGATATGGGGTAAGATGCATCAATCTTAATTGCGAATATCATAATCTAACAAAATAACATAATAGCGAACCCAACGGTAAGAAATATAATATTATCAGTCTAATTACGATTATTGGCTCAGTTTACGATTATCATTATGGCCAGGCTAGCAATATTAGCTAGCTGTACTAGTACTGTATCGCCTAGCAAGCTGCAATCTCTGTAGTTAAGGTAAGAGCACTAAAGAAAGCACGTTTTATAGACCATAATCACAATTGTGAAGGCAATTTGAAGGCTCGATAGACATATTTATCCGGTAGGGGGCGTCGTATTTTACATTTAGTTTTATAATAAAGTTGTAGTCTGTTGATTTCATAACCTAAATGGGTTTACTATGCGTGTGTTGTAGTTATATTACAATTATATCTATATTAAAATAAAATAGATACAAATTGGCATCTTGCCCGTATGTTACCCTATTTATGTTAACTTTTATGGCCTATAATTGCTTTTTTTATAAATCAATTAGGCCAGTTTATTTTCACAACGTAAGGACTTGTTACATACATTTTACTGCAATTTCTATGTTATTATCATTTTTATTCTGAGAGAGTACGAACATATATCTTTTTTAGCAAGGGCAGGACAACTTCATTCTTTCGTCGATTCATTTTGCTGACCTCATCAAACTTGCAACATTCTTATCCTAACCTTTGGTTTAATAAGCCACGTTTACACTGCTATGCTTGGTATACACATTTTTTTTTTCTTTTTATGTGTGTGTGTGTGCAAAATATTTATGTAGTTGTTATGTCGCTCATTCTAAAATAGCTCTGAGTTCGATATCAGCCTTCCAATCCTTCATGCCTACACACGATGGCGACTGACGTCCAAAGATACCAGCACGTGACACTAGAAGAAGAACAAGTCAACCAATAGCTGCCACAGATTAGTTGACTAACAAAGCAAGACATTGGCCAAAGGCAAATAACTATAATATTATACCATACGGTCATTTATTTTCTACCGCTGCATTTGGGTCTTTATGTTGCATTTCGAGGGATTGGTGTAAGGAGATGTCATCTGTTTTAACCTTCATTCAATGTATGTACAATGTTTCAAGGAGGGTTACATGTGGTAAGTCCCGTGGACTTCCATATGTTTTAGTAGCAGGTAAAAAGGACCTTGTAGACCTTCCTGCTCTAAACGAGGACGAACTTGAAGAGGACTTTGTTAGAGGATCTGGACCCGGTGGTCAGGCTACTAATAAAACCAGTAATTGTGTTGTACTGAAGCACGTTCCTAGTGGAATTGTAGTGAAGGTAGGCGTACATTGTGTAGTCTATGCAACTGATGTTACTGTAATCTACCGTTCAAAAGTTGGGTCACTTATTAAACGGTTTCTGTGCATTTTGAGCCTGTAATCGAACTTAAAATGCTGATGCTTCAGATACACATCTAGTTTAAAGAAGGCCAGTTTTACTGTTTCTATTCATACCATTTTTCAGATGTGCTGACATAATTGCAAAAGTGATTTCGAATTATTAATTTGCCTATTTAACCCTCCTGCTGTCCCTGGTTTTCTAATGCACTACCAACTGAGGGAGCCAACCGCTGAAAGTCATATGTCCGTGTTGTAGTTGGCGCCCGCTACTGGCACAAAATGGAGCACCGGGTCATTTTCACCCATAGGACAGCGGGAGGGTTAAAATGATTAACATAACCAAATGTGCATGGAAGTTTGGAACACAGGAGTAACGGTTTCTGAAAATTTTCCTAATTATTATTGTTATTATTATTATTATTATTATTATTATTATTATTATTATTATTTTCTGGGCAATTATCACATTCCTTATAATATTATGAATATTAGATACCTCAATTAACCTTTACATTATTTCCCCACGCAGTGTCATCAAACCAGATCTGTGGAAATAAACCGAAAACGGGCTCGGGACATCTTGAGACAGAAACTTGATGTTCTGTATAAAGGAGAGGACAGTGAAATTTGTAAAAGAAAAATAGAGTCTGTGCAGAGGAAACAAGACAAAAGGAAAAAGGCAAACGAGAATCTGGAAAGAAAAAGACTGTTCAAGGAAGCATTGGCCACAGAATCCAAACAAACTACTGATGATTAGAATTATATTAATAACAATTGTTCTGTAATAAACTGCTCTATGTTATAAAGGTTTTCTTACATTGACCAATTTCACACTGCCCTTGTGACCTGGTCCTGGAATGTATATATACTACATATGTTCCTTAAATCTGCAAAAGTATAAGTGGATAAACATATTTGGTGTAAAGAAAATCAAACATGAAACTTTGTTTTAAGGTAGTGATTGTAAGCCAATACGTTTTGTCAAAGTCAGTGAATAATCTACTCATGGTCCAGTAGGTGCCTGTACAGCTTTACTGAAAATGTTATTTGTGATTTTACACAGCTTGGCTCTGTAAATGGGAACACAAACAAAGTGGTGCAAATTGCACCACACAACACTGTCTCAGCCTTGGCAATGTGTTTCTAACGTTGGGGCGGAGCTTCTGAGAGAGCACCCTATTACATTGAAAGGAGAGATGTTTTTTTTTTTATTGAGTTCAAACATAATCAAGCTTTCTTTAGAATGACTGACTGAACCTTTAATATGAATGCACAAAAGCATAAGCATTTATTTTATTTTATTGTTTTTCATTTATTAAATTGCTAAAAAAAAAAAAAATTAGACCTATTATATAAGTAGATACTGTAAGCAAAAATAGACGCCTGCATGTGCAGACGTAGATTTGGTTTATCAGAGGAAAAGGGAAATATTTTGTATTTGGTTGCAACCCAGTGTTTTTAACAACTAAAATGTTCTATAGAGCCCAGTCTCCACAGGACCAATGGGACACACCTATTTCCAAAGTGAGACATCAGGTTTAATAAAAAATGTAGACAATAAAGATGATGGTATTATTTTTAACTCAACTTCTCAGTAGACCTACTCCCAGAGATGTTACCAGGCCTATAATAACTTGTGGAGCACTCTGGGGCCTGTTTCAGAAAGGAGGTTAAGTGAAAACTCTGAGTATGTTAACCCTGAAAAGAGGGAAACTCTGGGTTT
>JAODUG010086724.1:0-12273 GCA_027564795.1 Aphredoderus sayanus
ATCGATGACAGAGGGCACACGCTGACCTGGAGCTGACCTAGCAATGGTTGATATAGCAGTGGGCACCATTGTACAGGATTTGTTGTGTTATTATCATTAGCATACAGCCTGCTGGGCGGTAGTACTGAACATAAACAATACTGCAGCTATGCCTGGATTTGCTTTACAGATCAATTCCAATACCTTTCAACATACAGTAATAGACTCAATAATATAAGTAGTACAAGTCACACTAAACCAACATCTCTTTCATTCAGTAAGCAGTTGTGTCACATTTGTCCAGCAACCGTTGACACAACACATCTGAAGCAAGCATGGCTAGCAGGTGGACCACACCACCATGGTTCAACTACACACAGCCTCAGCACATTGCCCTACCGTTCTGCTTCTGGCCCGCGTTCTGGGCTCCAAGGGACGAGCATAGCGCCCCCTGTCCCTGTCCAGCCAGCCCTTAGCGAGGAGCACTCCAACCCAGCCCAGCATGTCGGCTGTCTGCGGTCCTCTCCTCACTTACGTCTTCCTTAGAGGCCAACGCATGCCTCCCTGACAAGGTGCCATGTTCCCTAGGCCCCCGTGGGCAGCTCTGCAGAGAACCCCCCCTCCCCCACCCAGTGTAGAGGTGAGCGCTGTGGACCAGTTTGGCAAAAAGGCACAGTAGCGCAGGATTGGGTTTTTAACCCCGCCCCACGGTCACCCAAAAAATTACCCACTGGTAATCAACAGACCGGGAAACAGTCAGCCGTCCCAAAGTGTGTAATGCGCCACAAGAAAGGATTATGGCTGCCTGATCCTGGAGCGACAGTTAAGGAACATTAGGATGAACACACTTAACAGTAATCTTATAAGACATGCAGCAGATGGTCTCTTGGTCTCCGAGGAGCACAACTTGAGATGGGCTTAAATAAAATCCCTAGACTGAAGACTAATTTGACCATTAGGGCATACAGACAACAACCAGTGAGTGAGTAATTGTCTGACCTCCCGTCATTTAGATGAACTACACTTGAGACACTAGAAGACTGCTGTAGAAGGCAGCTTGGCTGTTTCAAGAAAGGTGAACTGATGTCAGATCCCAAAAGGATGACACTAAAAATCTAAGTTTTCTTAATATAAACCACAATTTCTGAATTCAAAAATAAAATAAATAGATAAATAAATAAATTAAATAAATTAAATAAATATTTGTATTTATTTTTATATATAAAAATATTTTAATAATTGTGAGTATTTTTTATTAATGCTGGAAATATGTGGCAACATGATGGTGGGACACTCAAAATCATCTTCTCCCATTATTCCTAGAATGCGCCAGACAGACAAAAGTCCCCTGCTGTTTTCCCCAATTCAGACCAGACAGTCTGACCACCTGGCCAAATATTTAATATATGGTGCAATACCTTGTGCAGCCTACAGGTAGAGCCAAGTACAATAGAGCTCAAATGCATTTTTCTTTACCATGTTTATTTTAAATTCATTTACAAAATAATAATAATAAAAACTGTTTCTACTTGGTGTTAATCAAAACAATAAGTGGCTATGGCTCCTACACTGAATGTGAAGAGGCACCAGGCTAATGCCACCAACTTTTGCCAATTTATGATTAAATTAACTTTCCTCTGATAGCAATTACCTCTCCTTATTTTCTCCTACCGTTGACACATCTCTTTGAGGTCCCCTGCTGTGACCCCCGCATATTCTAATATTGTTTTTGACAAGAGAGGGAGGACAGGCTCAGCATAGACAGGATCAGCCTAAGCACCCCCTGCTCCAACACAAACACTTTCTCTGTCCAAATCCCTTCCTCCTTGTATTGCTCTGAGGAGTGCTCCCTTTCTAAAGCTACATAGGACTCTCTTACCTCATTAACATCATTTTGTAAACGTTCGCGTTCGAAAAATAGAATAATTTCTCCATTATATTTTGAAGAACCGTTTGCACGATGATGAAACATTGGATGGGAAATTAAATTCAGTTTTTGGCATTTACAGCAAAACATCTTGTTAAGGTGGGCATTCGTTACGAGGTGCTGCCTGGCACACAGGATAACTGCTTTGGATCTGGTGCGATGCGCATGGATGCCCACACACGAAATACAAACACATTATATCTTGACAGACACCAATATGTGGAGCCACACAGCAGACCTCAGATGTCAAGTCTCCACCTAGGTGAGAAGGAGCGAGCAAGCCAGGTGCATACAGATGTCCACACCTTCCCTCTCTCCATCGATCGATTAAGTACAGTGCGACAGACGATTTCAGGGCAAAGTAAATATATTTAAGCACGTCAGTGCGACAGCTGGTCGATCCTGATCAATGTGGGGCAGCCGATTGATCGCTGTGGTGGAAGTGAGCGTGCACAGAGGGTCACGGATAGTTAAAACTCTGTAATGATGGGTCATTCAACAGCCCGGTCCACCACCATGCTTGCGGATGAGGACATAACTGCATCATGACGGAGTTGCCGGCTGGCAGCGTGCCACAGCAGAAACAGTTTCGGTCAAGGCGAGTACAGCCTGACTTTCCATCCATAATTCACACAGCCGACCATACAGAAAGAGCCGGGGAGGGGGGGTTGGGGGCGAGTGGAGGGCTTTCAGCACAAAACAGATGCCTGTTTCAGTCAAGCACTTTCACAGCTGATCAACCGCTCATGTTGTTCACCAGAAACAGGCCAGTAGAATACATGGCAGATGTCGCTACCATAATGCTCTATCGCAGACAGAACCAGCAGACCTACTGCCTTCGGGTGTTTGACAGCGTTCACACAAACCTCTCCTTCTGTTTGCTCCCTCGGGCGCCTCTGAAATCATTCAGCAAACCCCTCCTCCCTCTAAACTGGGTCAAAATGATTCACCGCCATGCCGGTCTCCGTACGCACAGCGTCAAAACCGGTTAGAGTCCAGAGGAGCACATATACGCAATACGGGCTGGGTTGACGTAGGATCCATTGTATGTAGTGTACAGCCACATGCCAGCTTGAGCCTTACTTTAAATAAAAAAGGTATTCTTGGCAATTACAATAGCAGCGCAACCATGAGTACAACAGAACAGAGGCACAATATCAAAGACACAAAAGAAGGAATTATTACAATGCGTGTGCATACCCAAATAGAACCGCAAGGAATGGAAGAGAAAGCCAATGCCTACAAACAGTGGAGAGCAGCAAGCAAACAATGCACGCGCGCACACACACATTCAGGCCATCAGGCGGCCGAAAGAAATATAATACGGCCCCCTGGTTAGGTTACAGCCCATTCAATACGGCGGTAACTATAACAGCGGTTTCCGTGTCTCTCGCTCCGGCAAAAACCTGTTAGCGCTCCCTCTCCCTGCGCTTCCATCACCCCAGTTCCTCCGCTCTTCAATTCAACACGTCGTCTTCATCACCAGCCTCAGTGTCCACCCCCCCATTCCCCCCCCCATTCATATTCCACTTACCTCCCTCCCCGCAGCCTGGCCGCTCCGATCATCCCTGCATTACTGTAGCCTTCCTGTTGAACTGGCACACAATCCCATGTACAGCCTGAGATCTGTGTCAAAGCCACCAGTCGCCCTCCCCACCACCCGCCCCCTTTACTCTAGGTGGCCGCCTCTAGTGTGTGTGCGCGCGCACGCACACACGCACACACACACAAAACAGGCACGCGCGCTGCTTTCTCTCCCTGTTCCTTAGTAACAGTGGAATCAGAGCTAGCATCATGTCTCCCCGTAGCCCCCCCCTCTCTCTCTAACACCCTCCCCTCTTTCCCTCCAGTGGCGGAATAAATATTTCAGCCATAAATGTAACATGGCGCTGCACAGCTCTTCTGACGCTGGCTGAAATATTATTGTGTGTGTGTGTGTGTGTGCGCTCAGATGAATTCTGGATTACTGCTGCTCAGTATTTTGCCATATATGCGCACAGTTTCCTCCCATCCTGTATAAATGATGTCGTCTGTCTAGACGATGCCTCTGCAGATTGGTTTTATGTGCCTACAGCACTGCACTATTACACATGCCCCTCCCCCCACACATTATTATGCCATACGGTTGTCATACCACAGCTACATGGGGAGGAGGACACCTCCTGGGAGCTGGTGACCCCCTCCCAATCCATATCTTGTTAACAAGGGGATGATGGGTAATGGTGTTTTGTTTGCCCTCATGTTAAACTTGTTTCAATCTATCCAACTGTATAAAAAAGTATTTTACAAGCCAATTATATTTGGGCTATAAATACATTTCAGGAGAGCGTTTTATGTATATAAATATACAGTATGTGTACGCATGCCTGCACACACACACACACACACACACGAGTGCCTACACCCATTTAACCAGCATTACATAAACATTGTTTTGATCTGAAACTCAGGATGACCCCCCCCACACCTCTCAAGAGCTCAGTGGCTCAAATGACTACCTTCTACTCCACCCCACCCACAAAACACACATAAACAGTGAACTTTGGAGCAGTTTGGATATCTAAACAGGTGAGCCATTTTCTGAATAACAGTGCCATAAATCACTGCCAGTCACTGCATTCATATGCATAACATCTATCAACACAGAACAGGAACTCAACCCAGGCCAGCAGTGTCATAAGGAGTTGAGGTCAACAATTTCAAACTCTCGCATTATCTCATTAATCTTCAAATAAAATTAAAATAAGGTTGTCATTTCTTTTTTTTCCCCCCTTTTTCTTTTTTTTTCTTTTTTTCTAAACACAACCAGTTTAAACATAACACTGCTTAAAAAGACAACCTTAGTTATTCTGTGCCTGATACTTCCTTCCTGGTCTCTCACCTTAGCTTGTTTTCTGGTGTCGGGAAGGTTGTGTTGGCCAGCACCTTGTCCCTTGTCTCTACAGAGGCTGCAGTGTTTTGGAACTAGACGGCCCGCAGCCGTCTTCCCGGTGTCACAATCTTTATGTCCTGGAGGTTGGCCAACCCTGACTACGTTTTCCTGACCCTCTATGGGGGCTTCATCTATGGGGGTTCCATCCCCTGGAGGGCTGGGCTTCAGGGGCTTTTGCCAGTTCTTGAAGAGGTTGTGTAGAGTCAGCACCATCAGAGTGCACAGCACGTACATGATCCTCCTCGGTTGCAGGTGGGCTCCGTTGTAGAGAGGCCTCTTTAACCCCCCCCTACAGTGTATTCTGTAGAGGCTTATTCTATGGCACGTCTGACTACAGATGGTTGGTCAAGACACCGACATATCCATATGATACCTCGGCTCCCAAAGATGCAAAGTTTTTAGATGCCGCAGGACATAAAAAATTAAAAATAAAAAACTGAGGAAACCGTTAAATTGCAGACAACTTGGCAGGACCAAAAGCCTAGCTTAATTCCACACTGCCATTCCACCTCTAGTGAGAGTGCCAAGTGCCCAAAAGCTCATCAAGTCTGACTTAATCCGTTTTCTTCTCGTCGTCACAGAGGGATTATACGACTGCTAGCGTAACCAGTCTCGCTCACTCTAGCATGCAAGCCTACACCTGCGATTTTATCTCTCACCTGTATGACCTCTGTCCTTTAAAGACAGCCCCCTCTAGTTCCACGGAAAATAAAATATTTGGACCTTGTCCTGTTGTCACCGTAGTTGCTGACAGCTTGCCAAGGCGACTGAGTCCAGGTAACCCAAGCCTTCAGACGGTATTTCGGTGTCTGAAGGTGTAATTCAGGATGCCTTACAGTCATATGCCCTCACACAGGCACGCACAGAAAGACACTTGTTGCAGTTTGTGCACGTGGCACAAACAAGTGTCCAGGAACAAAACAAAAGTCAACACTCCACCAGCTCTGCAGTCAAAAGCATTTCTTTTTTTAAATATGGAGGTGCAGTGCTTCCCCCTAATGAGAGGACTAATTCCTGGCGGTGGTTTACTGGCTCAGTCAGTCCCAGTTAAATAGCATCCTGGTTAAAAGAGCACCTGGTCCAAGAGGGCAGCTGTCTTTCTGCCTCAGGTAGGGGCAGAGTCATGGAACAACAGTGCAAGCTGTACCCCTTCTGTTTATCCACTCGCTCAGAAGGTTCTGTGTCCCCACGGCCATCGCTGCACTCAGGAGATTATTGCACTGACAGGTTACATTAAGGCTTCACCTCATTAGTGAGTGACCACCCCCTCCCCCTCCCTTTCCACTCTCATTCACCTTCCATGTCACATTTCATTCCCGCCTGCCTGTCTCCTGGCCATCTGTTGCAGGATAAGCGATGGGATGAGGTACAGATGATGTAAGGCATAATGTCTACTTACTGTAAGCATAAAAAAAAATAAAAAAAACATTCAGTTATATCTGGAATCCTATTGGTTAGCAGAATGGCGAGATAGGCTAACCTCGTTAGTGTCCTTCCTTGCCGGCTTGGAACTGTACGCAATAGAACCAGTGATGCCACGGCAACCCCCAAAATACAGTGGCAGCCCTTCATAGTAGGAATGGGAACTAAATCACGTCCTCCACATTGTGATTCGTTGCCAGACAGGACACAGTGGTCCAATTGTAGCAATGCTAATGGCGCTAAAAATAACTGTAAACCCTATAGGAAGATTTCTGTATTGAATACTGCTTACAGTGGGAACAAAAAGGCACTGTTAACGGTCGAGTGGCCTCTTTCAAGGTGTTAATTAAGGGCTGGAGATTGAGTGGGACAAACTTGCAACCATGCACTTTCACCAGTGTCCAGTAGCCTATGCAAGAGTACTGTAAATAAGCCATATGGCCAGAGAACCACTTCTTCACTTGGGTTTCGTTCATTGACACACAAGTAGCCTGAGTAGACTTTTGCCCTAAAAATATTGTTTTTAATAGAAGTCCAAGTCCTTGGCCAAAATACACTGATCATTTTTATTATATTTTAATTTGAGCTCACTTCATATCATGTTTAATTGCTCAAATAATGACAATACAGCCTGAGAGAAAGAAACTTTTTACGCCATGATATGTCCATAATAACAATTTGACTGCCTCATGCTACAGTAGCCATAGTAGTGTCAAAGATGGCTCAATAATTAGGGCATGAATCACATGCATCAATTTATATGGGAACTACATTACAAAAAAATAATACTTTGCATCATTTATTATTATTATTATTATTATTATTATTATTATTATTATTATTATTATGCACTTTCAACATTTTAACTTCCCATTTCAGGCAGGGTAATTCCATCATCAGTGTGGTTCTACTATACAACGCATTACTGTAGCTGATTGTTTTCGTGTGCCTCCAATCAACATTCATTTCCACAGTTAAAGAATCATCTGTATTCCGTGTGCGTTTGTGAGGAGCTCTGACCACCTGGACATAAATAACATCAGTGTCTTTGAATGGTCTTCACAAAACACTGTGCGGGTTAGCCCAAAGGTCCTATAGTATGAATCCATCGTGTGTCTTAAAAATACACTGAAGTTAATCTCCCTATTCCAGGCTATTTATGGGCTAAATTACACAGTGACCCAGCCGGGTCAAAACAAGTAATAACCGGTTGAAGAGGGTGTTTGCCATGACAATGAACTATGGCTCTATCCATGGGACAGAACTGCCGACTTGGCTGTGATATCACCCCGTCTTAGAAAAGAGGAACAGGGAAACAAATTAAATGGGAGGGGAGGGGAGGGACAGAGAGAGAGAGAGACTCAATTGTCTCCACCCCCTCTTCCTGTTGTTCTCTCAGGACCTCTAAGCCAAGTATGTTCTCACTCCTGGGACAGTTCATGGAATGAACTGTGACAATATAATCCACAGTTAGTGTACATCCTTATATTTTGTTAACCTTGATATTAAAGCTTTCACATTAATCCATACTTTGCTTGATAGTATTATTAAGTGTAACCTAAACACCTCAACCTAAACAAATAGACTAATTGTATTCTTCTCAGATTTCAGCCACATATAGCCATAAAGTGTATATTTAATAGTCTGTTGATGTTATAGGGACACACTATCTAGTCTGCTTCTCAGACCTAAAATGTTCACTGTTTTTGACACCATAAAACTACAACTTTATAAATAGTTTTGTTTAAGTCACAATACTTTGTAGGAGTGCGAGTTTCTACCTGGTGAGAATAACAAAAAAAAAGTAAAAAGAAAATAATGATGTACCCAGACCTGCAGAAAATACATTAAAAGCAAGTGTGTGGGAGGAGGTTGACATTACATGGCATGTATTACTGCTACTGTAAAAGATATGCCTAGGTTTAGTGTCACTATCATGCCTATAAATGCACAGCAACATAGTCAGATCTCATTCATATTATATTCCACAACTTTCTTACAGTTGTCATTATGGTTAGACAGCTCTGCCTACACTGTTTTTTCTCATGCTATTCTACTGTATGCTGCCTCAAGGACACACACGCTCACGTTTAACAACCATTAACATGCAAATGAGAAGCTGAAAGCTTCCAAGTGATCTTATTGGAGCCCAAACAAAAACCATCTGATACATTTTTTGAGAATGGGCCAGATTAATGGCAGTATACTGTTTCAGATTTTATTTTTTTAAATCTTTCAGTTTCCATTTCAACACCTGCGTAATGTACAGTAAAATGCAGCACAATATTACATCATAATCATATCAGTGTCCAGATGGGACGGCAATTTTTCATTCTTGTATTCAGAAAATCGCCTCACCAAAAACATGATTTTTTTATTTATAGCGGGATAGCGGTTGTGCCCATAGTTACATCTTGAATGAAATAATGCCACAGCATGATTAACAGCGCCACCTGCTGGGTATTAAGAGATGTTTCAACTTTCCACTCCAGCACACATTTGCTTCTTAACATACGGGCCATTGCGTAATTCCTCCATGTGCGCAGTCATGAGTGACGTACAGTAGATAAATGACTGCGCACACTTTGTGCTCTCACAATATAATGTTGGTCTGGCTAGAAAGAGTGCGACACAAAATAATGTGCATTATTTTAGCCTAGTTGTCGCCAACTGTATCTATAGATGCCCCATCTGAAATGCGCTCCAGCCTCCAGCTGACTTTGGAAGGCTTTGTGACACAGGAATAATGCACGCCGTCCATCGCAGTGTCAGCTGCAACCACACACAAGCAGTGGGAAGAAGAATACAACAAGTGGTAAACATGGACACTCACTGGTCCATAGCTTATAGCCGAATAAGCCGATTCACTTATTTTTCAGATGGACACTCCAAATAACTGTAAGAATGTTTGTGTTGCCTGGGATAGTCCATGATTCCCCATATTTATAGGGGCGCTCCAATAACATCCGCAAAAACAAAAAACACACAGGCACTATAGCCTACTAAAAATCGGACATAAACTCAATCGCATAGAAATGTCTCCAGTAATGCTACTGTAGCGTTTCTGTTCTTGAACCCAACTCGTGTAGCAGAGTGTACCACTTTTGACTCCTACTGCTGGAATTCTCTGCCAGCGATGACGTGTGAGGTCCCGAGGCACTGGAAGGAACAAAATGGATTGTTCCACTGTGTCACTCACTCTTTATATTTATATCCATGGTGTGTCACTGCGTGTAGTTTGTTTTATTTTCAGGGATGTTCTTTAACAGCAATAATATAATTTAGAACGGTAGCACAACATCTGTGCCTCCTAGACGTTCAAAGGGCTAATTTCCTCTCCAGTAAAAGGGTTGTCGCCATCTGTAGAAAAGTGCACTAAACCATGAGTCAAAGAAACCCGTTTATTTATGGAATATCCGTTGGTTTATCCAGTAATTCCAGACACACCCTTTAGGCGTACAGCTTAGTTTCTAACCGTTTGCATGTGCAGCTTGCTCCCCACTCAATGAGCTGGACAGGGAAGATGTATAATTGTGGAAAACCACAAGGCAACTCGAAACAGACAGAAAACAAGAGATGAAAACTGGCTGTGCTGGGTCAGTAGGGTCGCAAGGTGAACTGTTTTCACTGGCGTACAGGCTATACCCTTCACAATTACATGGCTTAAAAATAAAAACGCTGAGAAAACAGCTTTTTGTTGTTGGTACATGTTTTCCACCCGTAGAAAGTGCTCGGCAAGTGAAACGCACAAAGGCTTAAACCACATCTGCAATATGCTGTCACTATAGTTTGAGGGGGTAAATACAGATACAATCGCCTACACGCAACTGGGAAAGGGGAAAAAGTGTGTATATCACGCACATCATCATCATCATAGCCTACATATTCCGCGCTGTCAGCTGGCTTGGTCAAATCACCAAATGTACGTTGAAAGCGCTAGGCTAATGTATAGTCTCGAATACAAAGTTAATCCAAACTCACCTTCGGTCCAACGGGCTTCACTTCTTGCTCCTATTTTCCAAGTATATTCCGTCCGTTTTCAGTACAAATATTATAGCGGCTATAGGCTTATTTTAAAATGCAAAAGTCGTGTAATATAAGTGTCAGACTGTTTCCATGTTTAAGTGCTGTCCAGTCTACAAAGCCAAGACTAAACTCATCCAGCTGAAAAGTTGGAATGTGTTCGACGCGGCGCACACCCGGGCACTGTGCGAGAGACACGTGAACAAATGTCAAACCCGCATTAATAAATAAACCAGTAAAGCACAGAACTGTTGATGTCTTTTGTAAATCTTTCCACCGCATAAATAAAACCGTTACAGACTGAATCCCCGAAAAAGGTTGTTATAGTTAGCACATAACTGTCCATTAGTATCAGCGAACTGTGTATCCGACTTTCTGCCAGTGTTTTACCCGTCTTTTACACACGCACGCGTGCGCACTAGGTGTTATGTCTCTACTCGCCCAAGGTAACTGGCTTCCAATCGCGTACCCTAATTATATTAGTATTATTATATAAGCCTGTTAATTATTTATTTTGAAAACGTTAATTCTATAGTTTACATATACAAAGTAGCATATGATTTAACCCTGCTATATCAAACACTGGCTCACTGTTTCCATTATGTGTGATTTTATTTAAAAACATTTTATTTTGTACATCGATTGGATACCTCACAAAGAAATACATGGCAAATTATTACATTACATTTTAGGCTACGCCATTTTCCAATATCATACAAGTACAATTTCAGGTAGCTACCAATTTTGCAGCCCTACAATCTCAACGAATAATTTAAGATTGGCTAGGATTATTTTGGAACGAAATAGTTTTTGAAATAATAAGTAATAATAAAAAAAAAGAAAACTATTCCTATATTATTATAATCACCCATAACTGATGTTTATCCCAGCTTAGATGTAAAGACATGCAGTGTATCTGGTTTTAGCTCTGTATTCCTGCCTTTCTATCCATTTCCTTCCCAAGACAGATACAATGACCACTTCCTCTTACTTCCTGAACATTCCTGCTCTATGGCCACATACACACACTCACAATCTCCACCTGGAAATCAATCTATTAAAATTCCTAAAATGTATTACAGGCTCTGTTGCACCTCACAGAACCTGACAGAACCTGACATAAAGTACACAGACTTCAATGCACACCAGCATCTGTAAGCTTCTTGAGTGCTACAGTACACTACACACAGCCTACACAATGACAAAGTCCAAACAATGTTGGTCTGTTGCTTTAGCAAGGACCTTTGTAATGACTAAGCAAAAACAAAACCACACCAACTTTAAAAGGTAGAGAATGCAATGATAAAGACTGTTGATAACCGAACTGATCAAAACAAAAACATGTCTCCCTTCAATATAACACTGGAAGCTAAACTTACCAAATTGATTATGCATTTGTCAGAGCTGGAGATAGTGTTGTGTTATGCGGTCTGCTCCACTTACAAAATGGTGCAGACCGCACCACTTCCCATTCCCCATTTATAGAACCAGGACTCTGTAAGAACACTGGATGTTTTTTGCAGTGCGCACACAGAAAGGGCTAGCTAACGGACAGGGAGGAGTCATTCTCTGAATTTGACAAAAATAACAAAATCGCTTGCCGCACCTTTAAGCGAGACATTCCTGTCTTGCTCCTCCTAGTGACGACGAAACCTACAAAGCGCGTTGCCGCCTGCTAAACCAAGTGTAGCAAAGGCCAAAACAAGAGACGTGGAGGACATGGCAGAACTGAGGAGCACCAGAGCAGCTATAGAGCTAGAGCTAGAGCGATAGGGTATTGTGGGAAATTGAGTCTCCAACACTCTGTTAACCCTCGTGATGTCCTTAAAAATATCATATTTGGCCACCCAGCGGCGCCATCTGATTGTGTATGATTCTGTGTGTTTTTTAATTGTCATTGCTGTGTGTATTTTTTTCTTAATTAATTATTTCTTTATGTATTTGTGTTGTTTTATGTGCCTTTTAACCCTCCTGTTGTCCTCGGGTTTCA
>JAODUG010086745.1:0-12270 GCA_027564795.1 Aphredoderus sayanus
ACAACGTTGCCTTCAATTTCTGTTGTAGCATGTAAACTCACCTGTTGGGTTTTTATAATAGTAATAATAATATATTTTATTTGGGACACCTTTCAAAACACTCAAGGACATCTTCCATTGCAAATACATAGGTATAATGTAGTTGGCTGAAATAAACATACTATAGTAATAAACGCTAACAAACTAAATAAAAAACAAAACTGTCTGGTGTGAATGGAGCAAAATGTCAGACGTCATAGGCAGCCTTGAAAAGGTGTGTTTTGAAAAGCTTAGCAAACAAGGCGACCATAGCGTTATGTCGAACATGGAGTGGAAGTGTGTTCCAGAGTCTGGGGATAAGACTTAGGAGGGTTAATCAAAGGGCAAGTAAGCATACATAAAGCTAAAAAAAGAATATTCGAATCCCAAAATATAAAACGAGTACCTACGTTTCCATTAAGCATAGAATGTCATCGTTGTCAATTATGAAATTGTGGATGAGTGAGGCTTTGTCAGAAAGGGAGCGGACATTCAGTAATGCATATTTTAGACAGTGTGTAGGATGGTCTAGTGGTCTGGGTGTTTGACTCCCAGCTGGAAGGTTGTGGATTACCTGCAAACATCCTTGGGCAATATGTCTAGCCCCAGTTCCTCCCAGTGGTTAGGTGCTCCTTGCATGGCTTGCACCGCCATCGGTGTATGAATGTGAGGCAATAATGTACAGCGCTTTGAGTGGCCGGTAGGCTAGAAAAGTGCTATATAAATGCAGGCCATTTACTTTGGAAATCAGTTTTGTAATCGCAATAAGAACCTGACACAGTGCGCACTGGGCGGGGATTGTGAGGGGCGATGCGTTTATTCGACCAAAAGGTCTGGATACCGGCAGGAGAGTTGTTGATGCTGAATGTATAATTTCGTCGAGACCCACGATGGATATGTCATGGACGAGTCATACAACGGACGTATAATTTCAGGGGAGCAGTGTTATTCAACATCAGAGGAAAGGCGAGACGATGTTGTCTTGATGGAGGAGGGATACTGCAACTGCAGTCCACTGGAGCAGGTGAGAAGTGCCGAAACACAGCCGAGAGCCGTTGGTGGATAAGAAAAATAGTCCTTGTGAATCAAAAAGTACGCCCAATCGATAAAATAAAAATAGATAGGAAATGTCCCGTTAACACCAGTAGGCAGTAGCCTCTTCCGTTTAAATTAAAATGATGAGTACGGTAGGACCCTTCCTGGATTATGTACTGTACACTGCTGTATGCTAGTAGCTTAGTACGTTAGTTAGCTATCCAGGGCATGTTCATTTTCGGCCCGGTAAAGCAAATGGAGGTATAAAAAAATGAAAATGTGGATGTCTCGAAAAACAGCTATCTTAACTTAATAATAAAAAATAATAGATGCTACTAATGTTTCAGCCTCTAGGATATATTAGACACCGAAAGAGAAGCGGCTGCCAAATGCGCCTGCGTCCTTTCCTGCTGGGGACAATGTGACTGACTTATGCTTATGACTGGTGAGTTAAGCACCCAAGTGTCTGTACATCTGATGGCTGTGTTTGATCAATTGTTTCATAGGTGTGGTACTTTTGAAGGCAGTGTCTTGAAATCGCAAGGAAGAGACATTGTGTTGGATTTATGTGTCTAATGTAGCCTGTGTGTTTAGTATATTGCAAAAGGTGTGAGGCTGAGAATGTGCTTATAGTTGTGCAGATCTGGACTGTAGTTTTGCTCCGTAAATGTAAGGTTTCACTAACTGTGTTATATAACATTTTAGTGTGTAAGCAATTCAAAAAAACTGTAATTTACGATGAGTGTGTATTAATTTATGGTGAGTGTGAGGGCTTTATGTAAGTGCTTGTAGCAACAGGATTAACAGAAGTTCAATATTCATTCTGAAAAACAAAACTTTATGCCCATAGGTTTCTCAATGCAAACGAAAGCGATACTTGTTTTGGTGCTGATTTGTTAGTGCAACACGCTGCGCACCATGAATTGATATGCTCGCGTCAGACGCAACAGACATCGTGAGCTGGTGCAAGGCACAGGCAGATATCAAAGAGCGACAGCTGTTTTTGCTGAAATGCAAAAAGAGGGTGTGTGTGTGTGTGTGTGTGTGTGTGTGTGTGTGTGTGTGTGTGTGGTGGGGTGCTGAACAAGGAGTGCTGAAGAGGAAAATTGAGACGGTATGTCGGCTCTCCAGGAGTGTCACTTTGTGTAATAGGGGAGTGGTGGGTATTCATCGAGAGAGAGAGAGAGAGAGAGCGAGAGAGAGAAAGCAAGAGAGAGCGCCTTACGGACTTCAATGAGACTTCAGTAATTACTTATTACGGCACATATGGACAAAAAGGGGCGATGAGAGGCCTTGAATCAGACATGCTTCCCTTCAGCACACACACAGACCCAGGGGCATGACCACGACTTCAAGAGAATCTTCTATAATGCCCCAAGACAAAAGTCTCATTACAGGTAATTACAGACCGCCTATATTGCCCCCACCTCCCAACACTTTTACCCTCTCATTCGGCAAACACGAGAAGCACCCAGAGAGGAGAGGCGGGTTGTGTGCGGGAGTCGGGGGGGCAGACAGCATGCATGGCTGCACTTCTATTCATGTAGAGTGGCTCACTTGCCAGCAGCAATTACCCACCAAATGATCCAAACTGAGCCTTGTGATGGACAAGCCCCTGACTGATTGACAGGTCCATTCTCTTCTTCTCTACTCTTCTCCTTTTTTGTGAGCATTGAACTTGCATATTGAAACAGTGTTGGTGTTGTATTGATTGACACTGTTTGGCTAAAGGTCTATCATAGAATGTGTTCTGTATACTGTACATGCATGCATGCAAATGGTCATGTTTGAGAAGTCAAATCTGTTTGCGTGTACGGGTACACCATTGGCCATTTTAGGGTTGGTCAAGTACACCTAAATGCCTTCAGGAAGTTTTACTTAGGATTTAAGTTTCAGTCCTCTTACGATTCTAAACCTTTCTTATCTGTTAGACAAGACAAACAAATACACACAGGCATTGTATTCAACGGCACACAGGGAATATGTAGGCTATGAATTCGCTCAACGTTGTGAGCCGTAGCCTATAGGCTACTCTCTATTGGTGAGGAGTCTGTTGTGCTACGTCAGACATGGAAGTCACACCACCCTGTCCGGCATCCATTGCACACACCCTGCCATACAACTATTCAGCTCAGCATATTTGGAACTGATACACTGTTGAGATTGCTGCAAGCTCTAACACATACTCAAGGCAAGGGGCTGGGAGGACGCAATAGAAGCTGACGGCGACTGTCTAAGGTTTTTTCTCATTCTCTAATAGGTTTGATCAATGTCTTAGCCTACATTTGTTGTTCTTCTCTTCAGCTTCAGTAACATATGAGATGTATGATTCCTAAAAATCATATTATATATTGGATTGTCACCTGATCCAGAATGTTGTGCTTTACATAAATAAATACATTTCCATCCGAAATTGGTGTAGAAAAGACATTCACCAGAATGCAGGAAATTAAGTGACACTCAACATTCCCTTGGGGAGACCTCCTGCTTAATTTTCACAAATCTAACCCTTTTTCCAGTTGCTTGGATATAATATACATAAAACAAAGATAATTTGTTTGTTGAACTAAGATCACCTGTTCAATATGACACAACTTAACATCAAACTTTTAGCATACAATTGACACATTACATTTGAGATGTCTATATTAATTTCATTACGATGATCTAACTATTAATTGATGAAAACTGCTCAAAATTATAAGAAACTTTTACATTACTCTTACAGTAATGCGTAATTTTATTGAAACTGACCAACAATATTCTATGTTTAGATCATGAGTTTCAGGATAAAGAGACCATTGACATTGAATTACAGTGGAACATGAAACAACTGGACTATGGGTGTATTATTTGATCATCATTCTTTACAGTTTCAGACACTGTTTCTATGATGTAGAACATTTTCAGAGCATATTTTTTATATTTGACATTACAGTATGTACTGTATACAGGTCCTTGATGATTGATTTGACATTGTGGTACAAGTTTATTGAAATAAGTGTCCACCTACAACAGAGTGATACTGTAACATGGAGCCAGCGGTCAATCAGTAGAAGGAAGAAGATGAATATAATGTAGTGCTCAGAGGAATTGCAGGGGACCAGCATCCCTTCTGAGAGGTGGTTGTGGGCCTTGTCAAATGGAAAGGCCATGGATGAGGCATGCGTTACCACGGCAGACCAATGTCAGGCAGGCTAATGAAAACATCTATTGTGATGTGGCTTAGAATCTTTGGCCAAATCCACAAGAGAGGGCTGATAAAAAAAATAGAAGTACAGTAATTATACTGTGTCTGTACCTTATAGTAGTATTTGCTCTAATCATTTTACAGTGATTAATTTACATGTAGAACCGTAATCAAACGTATCACATAATTTGTGCTACAAAATTAAATGATTGTACAATGTATGAACAAGTACAATGAAACTATCAGTATCTTATGTGTCTGATCTAAATTACGGTTCCTATGGAATTTAATAAATTAGTAATTTGAATGTTCCTGCAAGTGCACAGTATCTCTATTTTTTTTCAATCCCTTTGCCACAAATATCAGAATCGTGGTGCTATTTTTCATAACTCTAGAGACAAAAATCACAGCTGATTATCAAAATTGTTGTAGGTATTACCATTTCAAAATGCAATTGAAACATTACATTTCTATTGATTTGATTACAATAATCTAAATATCAATTGATGCTACTGCTCAAAATTATAAATAACTGTTGTATTACTCTTAATACATAGTAAATGTTTCAGGATAACATTGACAGCAATTACCGCTACCATTGATTACCAAACTCGTTGCTAATGATTGATTTCACATGGTGGTAAGAGTATATATCTATACTGTATCTTTTTTCAAGAGAATATTGAAATGAGTGGTCTCCACAAAATAACTATACAGTAACATGGAGCTGGCAGGTGATCACAAAAGAGATCAAGCAGTGGTAAGAAGAACAGGAAGACGTGGTCAAAACAATGGCAGGGGACATGCACCTCTTATGAGAAATGGTCGTGGGCCTCATCAAAGAGGGGGGCTTAGGCCTCACCAGAGAGCTTCATGAGAGCTACGTGGTAGAGGACAAGGCCACGGACCAAGACAGCAACAACAAAGAGTATCAAATGAATAGACAGTCATCTCAAATGTAATGCTGCAATTGCATTTTGAAATGGTAATATGGTAAAATGGTAATGTTGTGTCAAATTAAACAGGTGAGCTTAGTTTAATGAACAAATTATCTTAGGTTTATGTGTATTGTATCCAAGCAATCCAAGCAAAACGTGTTAGAGTTGTGAAATATTGGCATTTTGATCATTAGTTGTGATTTTTGAGTTGTGAAAAATGACACCAATGTTCTGATATTTAAAAAAAACTGTAATCCACAAGACAGGGTTTATGTAAATATCTAAGTTCAGTAAATACTGTAATCCTTTGTTTTGCTTTTTACAGTTGAGAAGAAACATTATTTTACTGTATTTTAATTTATCAATAAACTACAGATTTCGTTTACAATTTTTCTCAATTGCTAAAACACTAAAACCAATTGGCTGAAGAAAGTTATCAGTTGCCTTGACGAATTTAGCTAATTATGTAGTCCGTGGTCAATTCCTTAAACCATTTAACATGGTAAAACACAATTTACAGATCTCACTTAGACTTTTCAGCAAAACTCTAAACACATTCTCATTCTCAAAACACATTCTGCACTCTATTGCACGTCACATTCATATTGGTAAACACAAGTGGCAAAAATCAAACACAAATGTCTGTTGATTGAACACAAACACTCAAAAATTATTCAACCTGTTTCACAACAAATATACGCCAGTTCAGAGAGCAAACAGGTTGTTGAAGGTGGGAAGGAGAAAGTCTGAGAATGGATAGAAGAAACAGTGTGAGAGGATGAGGACGAGTACATATGCAAGGTGGGCGACGATGAGGAAGAGGATGAGGAGGGCAACCATGCACAACCATGCAACGCACATTCATGGTGTCTAGCAAACACTTCTCACCACTAATTGCAGAATTAATCACCAGCCAATCACTGGGTCGTTAACGGCCCATAAATAGACTGCAAAGACCACATTACCCAGTGGCTAAAATGGAGGTAGACAATGCAGGGAGAATGCTGGGGCCTGTACAAGGACGAGGACCAGGAGGTAGAGGTAGAGGACGAGGGCGAGAAAGAGGTTTGAAGATGGCTATAACTGATGAGATCAGGGCAACACTGGTTGACCATGTCATAAACCACGGGTTGACGATGAGGGAGGCCAGAAAAGGGTTCAGCCAAACCTGAGTCGCTACACTGTGGCATCGATAAATCGTACCTTTCGACTCAAATAGGTATGTAACCATAAAAATGGAGACGCCAGTATGGTACTGTGTGACGTGCATCTTGCCCTGCAATGTAAAGGCAGACCCCACCAGTACTGCATTTACAACAACTTGCCACCCCTTTGTACCAAACTATTGTTGGGTCCCTTATAGTGAAAAGGCACGGCCAGCGTGGAGGGCGAGGGCACGTGATCACACAGAAACAAGAGCAGGCCATCGTGAACATGATTGTGGCTGAAAATTCCATTACGCTGCGGGAATTACATAACAGAATAATGAATGATGCTGCAGTGTTCTGCGACAACAACGTTGTCACTCTGACTACACTGCAACGCATCCTCCAGTGTCACAGACTGACAATGAAGCCAGTGTACAAGGTGCAGTTTGAGAGGAACTCTTGACAGAGTCAAGGTTCAGCGTCGTGCCTATCTGGATGTACGTATGCAACACATTATCCAGTACACTACTCTCCAGAGACAGATTTCTATATTGGACCATACCCTGTTTACTTATTTGTACTATTGGAGATGGATGCCCAGGCCATTCCCCATGAGTACCTGTACATGGACGAGGTTGGCTTTAGACTTGCCAAGACCAGGCGCAGTGGAAGGAATGTCATTGGACAAAGGGCCCTCATCAATGTCCCTGGACAGCGTGGGGGTAACGTGACCATGTGTGCTGCCATTACACACAACGGTGTCCTCTATCACCATGCCGCCATTTGGCCCTATAAAACTGCCCATATAGTAGCCTTTCTGGATGCGGTCCACAATCTGCTCCTGCCAGACCAGAATCCGGATCCGGAGGGGACCAGATTTGTGGTGGTATGGGACAACGTCAGTTTCCACCGGGTTGGTCAGGTCCTACATTGATTCGTCACCCACCAATAGCACTGTCTCCAAACAAAACCACACCACAATTGCTGTCCCACACTGCAACTCTTCTCATTTTCTCTGTTTATGATGTCTATGATGATTAAAATGTCATGTGTTTTATTTTTTTGGTGTGGGATAATAAAGTTTCTGTTTCACCATCACTTTGGTGTGTCCTGTTTCACCCCCTTGTGTGATTTACTGCCATTTAGAAGATTGTATGGACCTAGACAGGGAAAGGCTCAAAGGCTAGACGTGCTTTAGATTTTCACTAACAATATGTACATGGTATATCCAGGAGTTTACTGTTATGGACATAGTGTTTGTGATGCAGGTATTTACTTTTTCACTGTGTGGTACTGTGTGTGGTACTGTGTGTAGTACTACTCAGCAGTAGATCAGACTCATTTCAGGTGGGTGCTGGTCTCCGCCAGGGCTGCGCTTTGTCACCAATCTTGTTTGTGGTATTCATGGACAGGATATCGAGGCGTAGTCGTAGTGGGGAGGGATTGCGGTTCGGTGGCCTGGGGATCTCATCGCTGCTTTTTGCAGATGATGTGGTCCTGATGCCATCATCGGTCCGTGACCTTCAGCACTCACTGGATCGGTTCGCATCCGAGTGTGAAGCGGTTGGGATTAGGATTAGCACCTCTAAATCTGAGGCCATGGTTCTCAGCAGGAAACCGATGCAGTGCCTACTCCAGGTAGGGAATGAGTCCTTACCCCAAGTGAAAGAGTTCAAGTACCACGGGGTCTTGTTCGCGAGTGAGGAGACATTAGAGCGGGAGATTGGCCGGCGAATCGGAGCAGCGGGAGCGGTATTGCAATCGCTTTACTGCACCTTTGTGATGAAACGAGCCGGAAAGCAAAGCTTTCGATCTACCGGGCAATTTTCGTCCCTACCCTCACCTATGGTCATGAAGTTTGGGTCATGACCGAAAGAACAAGATCACGGGTACAAGTGATCGCCATCCTCAAGAGGGTGGCGGGCGTCTCCCTTAGAGATGGGATGAGACGAGTAAGGGCGAGTGCCCGCCCTGGGGTCCCGGTGTCAATCTGGGGGCGCCGGCATGCCTATGGATTGTGTGGGGGAGGTGAGACAGATGGGGCAGGTGCCCTGGCGAGAAGGGGTGGGGGTTGGTGGGCTCGGGCTCAGGGCTGCGCTTTGCTGCCTCAGGGGGGTGGGTAGGGGCCAGTGGTTCGGGGCCTTGGATCTTTTGGTCTGGCCCCCAGGGCTGGTCCCCCTGGGCTGGAGGGACCTGGCGTCCTTCTGCCAGGGGACATGTTTGACAAGAGGGATTTTTCGGAATTCCCCGCCCTAACGTCACTGTAGGTGTTGAAACCAGACGCAGTATGGAGAGAAAAGAAAAAAAAGCACCGCAGATTGAAGCATCCAGAGGCTAGATCAACGTGAACTAAAACGGTTACTGTAACCCAATTTATTACGTAATTTATAAAGATAAAAGGTGTTTTATATGAGATAACAATACATTTTTTTAAACATTTTATATATTATATATTAGAATTTTACAACAATCGAATATATTTAATTATTTTGCAGTTCTTTTTGTTGCCATCAGGTGGGGCTACGCCCCACTTGCCCAACATTGAGAATCGCCACTGAACATGAGGCAGGGCAAAAAAGTGAACAGTTGTAAAACACGGACCAGAACAAGACATTCACTGGGGTGGACAGCAGACTACAGGGACACACAGACCAAAACAACATTAGACTAAACTCTTTGTTTTAAGTATTTAGACGACTGTAATGTTTTGGAAACTGTAAGTAACTTCCTTCAGAATTTGAGAAGCTATCGCATCTGGTGATCCGGAAGAAAAAACTATAGCCTAATTACTGATTGACAGCAGAATGTATAAAGACATCAGCCATTCATAAATATCCCTTTAATAATGAATAGCATAATTCTAGTTGGATTTATATGTCTAACATGGATTGTTGATATTAACTCGAATAGTACATTAAAAATAAACTGCACATGCTGGAAACCTCTACAAGTAAAGCCATAAGTTCCAGTTAGTTAGGGAACCTTAGTTTAAAGCAGTGGTGACTCCTGACAACTGTCAGGGTGGGCAGTTGTTTATTGTTACAGTGACATGACCCATTATATGGGTACATTAAAGGCATCTAATTAAGTCATTCTGGAGAAATCTTGTTCGTATTTGAACTCGATCAAAACAAAAATACCTCTGCCTTCAATGCCACAGGTTGCTCCCTCAGAAGCTCTGCCCACCACACATTGGAAATGCATTGTAAAGGCTAAGATATTGTTGTGATCTGAAACACTTTGTTTGTGTTCCTATTTACGGAGCAAGGCCCTGTAAAACATTTTTCAGCACAGAGAACGGGCAGCTAACTGACCAAAGAGATATTTGTTGAATTTGACCAAAAGTGCTTACTCTGCTAGCTTACAATCGCTTACTATACATTACCTAGATAACAATGTCACAATGCATTGTACCCTACAATTTGTTTTAATTTTTCTGGTCAACTCACATATTGCAGCAATACAACAAGCCAACACCTTAGGCTAGATACAGCTAATGAAAAATAAATTCACTTATAATTGTCTGATTCAGTTGTCATATTATTTTAGCTGGAGCAAAACACTCTCGACCAATCTCGCTCTTTTTCTAAAGTTTATGGCAAAGCATTGCTTTCCCCCTTGATTCAACTAAATAAAAAACATTGATTTATGGCTTCCATTTTCTATATTATTAACCCTCTTGTTATCCTTTTATCTTATAGTGCTACCAGAGGACACAACCTGATTGTCTCTGATTGTGTAGTTCTCTTTATTGTGTGTATATATTTCTTCGTTAATTAATTCTTTATGTATTACAGTTTTCTGTACCTTTTAACTCTCCTGTTGTCCTCGGCTTTGAAATGCACACCTTGCTGTGCCAGCATTGCACATCATATGCCTGTGTCCGCTGTAGAATTAGAATTGGCGCCTTCTATCTGCCACATATTTAGAGGCAGGACAAACTCTTAACCCTGATGATGTCAATATGACCCAACACACTAGCTCTTTGTGGCAGATAGAAGGCACTAAACCTAATTTTACCTAATTCTAGGAAAATAGGAAAAGGCATGAAAAAAAGAAAAAAAAAAAAAAATTAATAAAGAAATAACACACAGCAATGAATAAAAAGAATCAGATGATCATACACAATCAGATGGCGCCACCTGGTGGCACGGTGCGGTATTCTAAGGACATCAAACAGTCAGAGCCAGTGTAACGTGATAGAAATTCCCTTCCCTCCCGTTCTCCCTTTGGTGGTGTGTCGCCTAGCTACCGAAAGGCCGATATCACCCGAAAGGCCGATTTATGCTTCTGCGTCGAGTCAAATCAGAGCCTACGCCGTAACTTACACTGTTGTGAGCATTTATGGAGCTTTCACACAGGAAGCGAAGCAAATTTTCACCTCACGTTACCTTGCGTGAGTTTAACTGCTGAATTTATTTGTGTTTAATCGAGTAATTGCATTACTCATGTAAAGTTAACCTCAATGGTTGTGCTAACTGGGCTAATGCTAGCGCTACCTTGGTTCATAGTAAAGTAGGCTACTTTACTATGTAGCCTACTCGATAACTTTCCTCCAAGCATTCTCCCCTGGTACACTATTATTGTTTTGTTGAATCAAACAACTGCCCACACACCTTCAATGATTTTATCCTGCATTTCTTCTGTTACTACGTTAGTGAAATCCAGACAATCTCAATGCTGATAGGCATTTGCATATTTATGTAATCTCACCATGCGAAAACTTTGCTTCCTGTGTGAATACACCATTAAACTTCTGCGCTGGTCTGTCAGTCGCAAGGACCTGTGCATATTGACTGCTCATGTGAGCCCTGAGTATACAGAACTTGATATCTACTGAAATAGAACACAGAATATACTGAAAACTTTATGAAATAAAAATATACAAATATTTATTTCCAGAGAATCTCTTAGTTACACCAACATTGACCATAGGAAACAATCTGTGCAAATAGAAAATAGTACATATAAAAGACCGCTTTCGCTGCCTGAAAAACAAGTACGTCTCTGTCTTGTCTTGTGCTAATTTGTAGTCTTGGTTAATAATGTTCAAGCAAGGCATATAAAAACAAGCGAATCTGACAATACCAGGTTTGTCAAAGGGAGAAAGTCGGTGCATGTTGTTATAAAGATCTTTAAGTCCAACGCACTCAGACATATGGGCTTGCATCCACAAGACACTTGTTGCTGCCTGAGTTACATTTTTGGAGAAGTGTGCATCGGGCTACGGAATAGGGTAAGGCGTAGGGCACGGCGTAGAGTAGGGCGTAGTGTAAGGTGTTCCAATCCAATCCAATCCACTTTATTTATAGAGCACATTTTTAACAACGAAGTTGACCAAAGTACTGTAATGCATTACATACCAAATAAGCCATAATAACAGTTACACACAACAACAAAACCAATAAAACAGCACAGCAACATAAAAAGAGCTCAGACAGGTTTAAAAGCCAACAAATAGAAATGTGTTTTTAAGTTGTGATTTAAAAACATAAAAGCTGGGGGGCAGTCTAATCAGGAGGGGACGCTCGTTCCATAATCTTGCAGCTGCGGCTGCGAAGGCTCGGCCTGCCGTATAATTTCAGCCGTGTCTTAGGGACAAGGAGGAGCTGCTGTTCAGCAGACCTTAATGACCTTGTTGGGGTATAGGGTTTGAAAAGTTCAGAAATATATGGCGGAGCTCGCCCATGAAGAGATTTAAAAACAAAGAATATAATCTTAAAATCAATCCTAAAACAAACTGGAAGCCAGTGAAGAGAAGCAAGAACGGGATATGTGATCCTGTTTTCTAGTTTCAGTGAGAATACGTGCGGCAGCATTTTGGACTAATTGTAGTCTCGAGAGGGAAGCGTTGTTGACACCTATATATATATATATATATATATATATATATACACTCACCTAAAGGATTATTAGGAACACCATACTAATACTGTGTTTG
>JAODUG010086755.1:0-12269 GCA_027564795.1 Aphredoderus sayanus
CAAATATGAACCACAGTAGTTCATATTTGAAACAATATAAATATCACCATTCTGAAAGACATTCAGAATGGTGATAGTTATATTGTTTTCCGCAGATGACATAGATGTGTTCATTTGGTAGCAGGTTTTACGTTTAGAATGTCAGACTCTTATATTCATGACTCACAGTACTTCCATTCACTACAAAATAACAGGGAACTTACTAAACATCAGAATATTTACTTTACTTGTGTAATGACATTATGAAATTGTAAACTGCACTGTATTAAAATATATAACCACAATGAGTAATTCCATGTAGATATATTTCTACTTAATCTTGCCTGCTGCCTGATAAAGGTGGTTGAACCCTACACTACAGAGTCAATTTATTACAAGTGCCAGGAGGATTAAAAGGCCTAATGGTAATTGTTTATGAAGAGTGAAATCTATGTTTTTATAGCTAAACCCTACAATGCTTCATGCTACAATGCTACTGTATATAGATAGCTAAAAAAAAATAAACAGGATTTTTTATTGTGATGATTGACGCAGACCAACAGCTACAGGATAATGACTAATACCTCACATTCACTGTAAGCAAAGAGCAAAGGGTGGGCACTATGTATCACTCTACACATGCACATTAAAACATTCTATGTGCCATCATGCAGTTCACTACAGAGTGACTAATGACATGATCCTTTGTTTTCCACCCATGATGGAGTATGTGGTAACTGCAGATCTCCAACCAACACAGGCAAGCAGACTTAAAAGATTGCTACTCATACATGACAAGACATTAGCCCATTTGACTAATGAGAAGATATTTGGTCTTGTCGCCTCGTAATGATAGAGTGTAGGCCTACATCAGTGTTCAGCAGGGTTAAGAACACCTAGCTGTGGTTATATGTATTGGCTGGAGATCAAGGGTTAACACTCTTATCAGACACTGGCAATGTCCTTCCCAAGCAAACCATTTCATCACTGTCACTGGTACATTTCTAAGCATGGCCACACTCATAAAATGCCTTTGTAACATTTAAAATGCAAAGACATTCTGGAAAAACTGCCACTTCAATGGTTTATGTCTAAACCTGTGTGGCTGTGAAAGCAAACATAATCTGAAAAGCTTTGCAGCACTCTGATTTGTTTGACTTGTGAATGTGTTGTTAATTGTGAATGTAGTGTACAGTATACATTCAACAAGCAGACATAATATATGCCACCAAATCTTTTTCAAAATGGTCAGTTAATTAATCCTCGTTTCTTACTTTTAGAAACTATTATTCAAAGGTGAAAACTACTGACATTGCAATTAATAACAGGGTAAATGATCAAATCAAAAACCATGGCCAAGAACAGACAGAAGGGAGTCAAGGTTTCTGGGTTTTAGAAGGTGTTTTAAGGACAAAAATACTGAGTAGACAGTTTAATACCAGTCAGACGCTCAAGGGCTCCACCAGTCATAAATCAAAAAACAGCTCAACAGCTAACCATTTAGAAAAAAGGAAACCGTGGAACTCAGCTCCTCATTCAAGTATAATACATGTAAGCGGAGGCTGATACGTTTTTTCTCACACTTTTGTAACACTGGTCATTTCATGGTCTTGGTGACAATGAAAGATTAATAGTTTGAGATGTTGGCCCAGCAGCGGAGATATGACCACAAGTACAGTTGATCTTCTAACACAGCTGTATAAATAAACCACAGAACAGCAACATAATTCTTTAACATGGATGTGGCTTTAACTCTAGGACGTACATTTTTGAATATTTCTGTATGGACAGGACATTTAATATTAGATATCAAGTAAATAAATGCAGCCATTTAAACCTGTGTAGATGCAATGCAAAGAGATATGTGCCCATTTACTTTAAACCAGTCTTGTTTATTAAATATTAATTTATAGAAAGATCATATAGCCAGGCAGCTTTGCTGACAGGAAATAAATATGAGGGTGTTCACACCTACAGCATGCCAACCACAAGATTGACCTTTTCTATTGCATATACAGTAGTGACAACTTCATTATAGCACTGGGCAATTAAGTGAAAATGTATCCAAACTGACATTTCCTCTCACAGAATTAATCTTGCTCATGTCTATTCATTTGGTTAATACTTTCCAATGCATGCATACGTCCCATTAAACTGTCCCCTTAACACAAATTAACACTATTTTGTGTTATGTGCCTCGGTCTAGCCCAACAAGGTTAAGTGTTGCACACATGCATAATATTATACTGAACGATCATTGCACTGCAACAGTATATCATGAGCAATAGAGATATAATATATAATATATCTAAAAGAGATAAGCTGCCCTGTCCATATCCTTCTCTTGGCACTTCATCGGCAGTGTTTGCACATGGCATTATTTTAAGTTTTTTTTCTTTACAAGAGAAAAAGTGTATAAACATAAATAATCATTAATTAATTGTAATCGAGGAAAAAGTTTTAAATGTTGTGATATTGATTTGTAGTCACATCACCCAGCCCTATAGTACTTATATTTCTAAAAATGTTTATGAGAACTGCTGTACCTCCCCCAATTTCAATACAAATTGTCCATTTATACAACCCCAATTCCAAAAAAAGTTTGGACAGTATGGAAAATGCTAATAAAAACAAATATGTACTATATTATAACACTACAACAACACATTATGTGATGTTTTACCATGTGAGTTGAATTATTTTGTGAAAAATGTTCTGCAACACACTCCAAAAAAGTTGGGACAGTTGTGTTCACTACTGTACAACATCATATTTCCTTTACTTATTGCTTATTCACGTATTCATGTGTGGGCACTGAAGGCCCCTGTTTGTGAACTTTAGCAAACAGAATTGCGCCCCCCATCCCCTTCCATTATTTAGGTCTTGAAGTGCACATATTGTACATTCAACAATACTATAAACACTTTCATTTTTGCTCACAGTTCTCAGAGTCCTTATTATCAGAATGTAGTATTTACTCTCACAGCTGTTGGATTCATTCCTGAATGAGTGAATCACAACAGCAGTTGTTCAGAACACTGTTTCACTTTGCTGTTATCGTCATTTTGGTAGGCAGATGCTGTCTGTGGAGGTACTCTGTTGGCATAATCACACATGGTCTGCAGTTGTGAGGCTGGTTGGATCAAATTCTCTGAAACAACGTTGTAGAATTCTTATGATGGGGAAATGAACATTTAATTAATGGGCAACAACTCTGGTCCACGTTCCTTAAAAACCATGCCAATTGCACGCTGCCTCAAAACTTTGTTGTGTGAGGAAAAGTTAGATTTTGAGTGACCTTTTATTGTGACCAGCCCAAGACACACATGTGCAATATTAACATGCTGTTTAATCAGCATCTTGATATACCACACCTATCAGGTGAATGGATTATTTTGGGAAAGGGAACGCTCACTAACAGATTTTAACACAGTTATGAAAAACATTTTAGAGAAATACTGTAATATAAAAAATGGGAGCGAAAACAAATGTTGCATTATATCTTTTTTGTATATTTAAGCCATCTGACATTCTAGTGTAAAAGGTTTAATTTAAAAATGAAAACACACTTCCAGTTAGTGAGTAGAATAAAATATTTGATGAAAATTGAATCACGCACACTAACAAATAGACAAATTTGCTGAATGGTGTATGGTCTATTAGGCTTGTCACCTGTCTGAGAGATGGTGTTGGGCTATTTTGTCTAATCTGCCTCCATGACAACTATTAATCACCAAACCTCCAATAGACAGATCCACTCTCATTAATTAGCTAGACACCTCACTGTCCAGCAACAATGGTCTGACATGTATGGGAATGAAGGATAGGCAGCATCATTTTACTTTCAAAGGAGAGGACGGGGGGAAAGAGGGGAGCAGGGGAGAGGGAAAGTGAGGAGAGGAGGGGAAGGGAAAGAAGCAAGAGTGCCAGAGAAGAGAGAAGGGGAGATGAGGCAGGGAGGGAGGGAAAGAAGGAAGGGGAGGAGGGAAGGTGGCATGAGATGCTAAAGACAGAGGAGGGCATAGTAGGAGCAGTAGGAGGAGTGGAAGTGAGGAGGAGACATGAAGCGGGAGGAAGAGGTGGAGGAGGAGGAGGAGCCAGAGTCCTGGAGGTGGTAAGAGGAGCAGAAGGTGACAAAGAAGACGAGGAGAGGGGAAGAGAGAGAAGGAGCAGATGAAAAGAAAGACTGGCACTCTTGGATAGTAATAATAATAATAATAATAATAATAAAAATCATAATAATAGGAAGCCAAGGTGCCCCAGGTAGCTTCTGCTTATCTACTGTAAGCAGTTACAGTATCAGTCTTTACAGAGACAGCCTATGAGAACAACAAGCATATACAGTGTAGGTAAAACCTCCATTATTTTCCATCTTACTACACTTCCCAGGAGCTCATGCAGTGCATGCATATGCAATATGCAATATGATGCCGATGTGATTCTGCCTCAGACTGATCATCGCTGCCCAAGTATCTTTGTCTCTCTTCCAAAGGACTTATTGATGCAGTATTGAATGAATTGCTCAGTTTAAGAACAGCTACTTCTAGTGTTCCAATTAGCCTTTAATGTTATGAAAAATCTTTGAAGAGTATTACACAAATGTGTGACTGCTGTATAAACCTGTGTTCCTGATAAGATAATATAAAATAAAGTTGCTATTCTTAATTGCTCCATCTGGCTGGCCTGCAGTATAGTGTAGTTAATACGCCATGATTTTTATCATGTGGTGGATGTGGTATCATCAATGTGACTTACAGGAAGTACAAGTATTTAGGAGATGGTATGGGGGAGGGATCTTGCTGAAGGAACATCGTTTTCACCTTAGCCATGGTGACTTTACAAAATAAACCTCAAGAAAATGGTCAGAGAACTGGGTTACATGTAGTGGAAGTAAAATGTCAGCTATACTTTTGAATACTTTTCTGCTATAATCACACTTCAACCTTATTTTCTTTCAATCAATTGCCCTTTTCTAGCACAGAGCTTTCTAAAAATCTGTATGCATTTGATGGCAATTCAGGCATTATTATCCAGTGACACAGTCCAGTGACACTCTTATCCAGAATAACAAAACTAAATGACAACAAAAACAGAATGATGATAGTATTCTCAACAACCACTGATCTGATTCATATGATTGGCTCTTAAAAATGAAGAAAGAATCCAACAGCTCTGTGAGTAAAAACGACATTCCAAAACAAATGAGCAATCTACTACTAAAATGAGCCTTGGTCTTTGGTCTTAAATTCCAACTGGGGAGCACAGTAATAACAAACCCCTTCATAAATATAAAATGCTCTATAAAATATAGAATGCTTTTTTTTTTTGTATACATCCCAAAGGAATAATAGGAAACCCCCTATGGCACAAGGCTGCTGTGCTAAATGAATCACTTTCATTTTTATCATTAAAAAAGCTCTCAGTAAACCCTTAGTTGATAGGATTTTGCAGTGTAGCTCCAATTTCCTAAATGTCTACTAAATAAGGGTTCTTGAGCTGAGCCAGTGATATCCTTATCCTTATAAATATGATGAGCTCTGTGATGTGCTAAATATAATAACATAGCTTATCTTATAGCTAACAAACACTGGATATCAATTTCACACAAGAATACAGTACATGGTTTAAACCATTTAATGTTCTGCAAAATCATTTAGTGACCTGGCAAACGTTAACGCTGGTCCATGGATTTCATTGTAATGCCCCAAAACACGTTGTAGTACAGTACATATTTTATATTGATAACCCCATTGACTTTCCAAATGTAAGTGCACAAAGGAGATGTTACTTTTTATCAATGAAATGGCCTTTGGAGCCCTGTAAGACTGTAATGTGTTTAAGGGCTATATTATATAAATCAACCTACTTGACTATGAATGAACATAAATGGATTTACCATTGACAGTGTACAAACAATAAATAAATGTAGAGTCAATACTGTAGGTTATACAGTAAAAGCTCTACATCCTAAAAATGACCCTGTATTACATGTGATGTACTAAACGTCATCACACTTGTTTTGCTGTAGCTTTTCTTAATATTTATGGGAAGCGCTTACTGTACTATTCTGAGCAACTGAGCAGTACCACATATCCTTACAACACGTGTCATTGCAGGCATGGCTTTGAAATGGAAAGCACCAACAATGTGGACTGTCCAAACGTGCCCACAACAGGTCCATAAAAACAGGCTGTGAACAAGTAGAGGCCTCCTGTAAAAATAGCACAGCTGGTAAACAAAACAGCATCAAAAAGGAAGTGAGAGGTTCAATATCAGAGCGCCACTGTGAGCAGAACTAAAATTACAGATATGCAGAGTGTTCAGTACACTAGCTGATATTTACACTTTACTTTTCTTTACTCTAACCTATGGTTCCTAAATAAATAATCTTCTGTAAGTTACAGATAAAAATGTTTTCTTTATTGGGCACAGGAAAATCAATTCACATAGTTTACTAGCAAACTATTAAAGTATTTGTGTTTCTAAATAGATTCTGTATCCATCACATACTGTAAGACATTATAACAGACTGATTATGCAACCCTGGCATGAAGATAATTTTCACTTCTGAAGGTGAACCCTGACTGGTGTAAGCCACAGTAAAAATATGTGCTTAGTGAAGAATATACTGTTGGCCATAAACACAGTGTGATCAAAATAGACACTAAACGTGAGACAAGTGGAAAAACAAACATAGTTTTAACAAGTGTACTAACCATGTATTTCTTGCTCTATTAGATTTCACTAATCCTACATTAGCTGTAAATTTATGTGTTTAGTGTAAATGTAACTAATTATACTTTATAAACCGGCTTTAATTCGCCTCTTCCCAAGGAGTAAATTCAGAGTATTACGGTATGTATTATATTATGAAGAAAAGTTAGACTGACTTGATAGTGCTGCATTATCTATATTTTAATGTAAAGTTCAGCATTCTGGGTGCCTTAAAGCCTTTCTGGGTCCAATTATTTACCATTTTTAATACTTAAGTACATTTTAATAACACTATTTAATTAAGATATATGCAGTTTTGTTTTATCTTGCTGTATCAAAAGCCAATTTGTACTATTGTTGAATTGTAGCACATCATTCTATAAACCTTTGACATAAGTGAATGATCCCCCATGACTTATGGCACTATAGATGAAGTATATGTATACACACATTTTTAGTACTTGCATATACCATATTTGCTGGGTTTACATGCATGTACAGTACTGTAAGTCATTGAAGACATTCCAAGCAAGATGGCAAAACGTGCCATCTGGCGAGGTTACAGAGTCCTTCCAAAGAGTATTTACATACCCTCAGTTCTGTTTAGATAGCGTGTTTTCATTGTGTTTACACATGCTTGGCATGGCACGCCATGTACATTTATATCATTTACATATGTACAGATACTATGAAGATTAGTATCATGCATGTTTTACATTTATTGGGGTTTAACCTACTAGATGTATCCTACTAACATGTAATTAAAGTTCTAAGATAGAACAGTTTAAGTGTCCCATTTCCTTTTGTAAAATTGTAAAATATACAGTATCTACTGTACCACTATATATTAGATTAACATTTCATGTGAATGTCTAAACAGTCAGTCTGATAATTTTAACATGGATAGGATTAAGTTACAAAAAGGTCCAATATCTAATCTGCAAAATTACATTTCAATCTAAATATAACGAAAATATTTTAGACCATTAGATACCACTGAGACAAAGAAGAAGAATGTGTCCAATATTTCTGTCTTACTCATACAGTATCACATTATGACAAAGCAGACTCACATTGTGTATTCATTTTGAGTTATATTTGATTACAATGAAACACCTGACAATAAATATTGTAAATTTCAAGTCAATGTTTCAGTTTCTGGTCATCACGGCACATTAGATGTTTCTAATTTCATAATCTTCAAAATCACACAAGAAAATCTGAATCAAATGACTTAATGTAAAATAATATAAAAGTTATTAAGGTAAAGCAAACTATGAAACCACTTAAAAACAAGCAGGTTAGCTTGTGTGCCAACACAAAACAAAACAACATGTTACTGTAACAAAGATAATGTAGTGAATAAAATTCAGTTTGCATTAATCATAACCATATATTTCAAAATAGACTTGCTTCAAAATCACATGTAATATACACTTGGGTTTAGAAATTATGATGACCTATATCCCGCTTTTAAATATTATCCCTGTTCTACACAACATGGACACTCAGCAGAAAAATGTGCCATGTGCATCACACATAGATAAGCAATCTGCCATTTGAATGAGAAAAGGTCAGGTAGTATACCGAGACAACCAAGGGTACAGAGCGTCCCCGTAAAAGCACAAATGAAACGTGCACATGTGTATGCAAAATTAAAACACACACACACACACACACACAGGTACATGACAACAATGGTACTATGCACACATGCACAGATACATATAATCACATGAACTCATACTGTACAAAACAAGCATGCCACTCAAGCATGTGTATACACTCAGACATGCAAAAATGCAATTGAATTCAAACCCCCCTCCACATTTAGACATGCACATGCATACTGTATAGTGTCATACAGCAACAACTGATCAACTGTATCCTTATGCAGACAGTCAAACAGTCACTTCGGGCTAAAAGCTGTGGGTGTAATTTCATTCTTAACTGTCTAAATGTCTAAATGCCAACACTAAATATGTTCATGATGAATTGTAAAACCGTGTCCTAAAGCCTTGTCATTTAACAAGTTAAAATATCGAAAACGAGACTATTATTACTGTTGTTGTTGTAAATCAATTTAGAATGAACTTCTAGAAAGATCACAAGTGCAGCCATCTCCTGAGATACACTAAGAGTGGGAGTGCAGTTTATACTCAATTAGAAACTACTATACTCAGAATTTACCTAAAAAAAAGTTTCAAATAATTAACAAAGGATTCTACCACGTAATATTTTATGATGAGCAGACTGTTGATGAGTCAAAATGTGACACATAGTGGCATTATCACTGAAGGCTTTTATGAACCAAACGTGTGACACAAACACATTGAATTACCTCTACTTTTATAAATTTGTACATCTTGTAAAATTAGAATGTGTATATATCCAGCTGAAATTAAATTACTCAAAACAATCTCAAATTACTATTTTATAAGTTAAATCCAAATTTATAATTGACAATTGAGTCAAACCAATTGCATATTGAGACATAGTGAACACACAAGTGGGACAAAAACATTATCTTTAGTCAACAGAAAATGTATTTGTTTTGAAACAGTATTTTCATAAATAGATATGAACATTATTGCATTGCATTATGATGTTATTTTCTTTCTGATAGTTATAAATAATCTGTGGTGACAAAGAAATGGGACATCGACAGGGGTACTTTTCAGCTACACCCAATACACCCTATACATCAACTGTTTTCTCTTTTATTTTTTTATAAGCATTTGTTGTTGCTGAAAAGGTTAAATGATGGAAAGTGAGTGGGTTGTGAGAAACAGAACATTTCACAAGGCAAATTCCCCCAGTTCGTCTGGTAATATTATCACCCCAAAGCATCATAGTTTCATTATGACATGAATTTATTTATACAAAGAAAACAAGTGTGACACAAATCATTGTCACAACAATCGATTTGTTGCCTGAAAAACAGGCAATTTTGTTTTTGTTTTAAAGTATTTGTATCTGTTAAACTTCCCATTTTCAATATACTCATTAACTTAAATATTATAGAAATGGATTGCCATGTTTCAAGTGGAAATATCAAGCACATTCTATTTTTTTTATTCATGAGTTTTTGTCATCAAATTGCCTCCACTTCTAAATTATGTTTAAATTAAAATGTCAGCCAGACTTAATTTAATTTATAAATTAAGTTACAATAAGTTACAATTAAAATATTGCTCAGATGCATTTACATTTTTTCAACAGTTGTCGATATTGTTTAAAAAACTGCAGTAGCCTCTCCCTAATCTAAAATGTATGTAACCTTTATAGGTCACCAAACAAAATATTTGTTATTCTCATTGTGAGAGTATATGAGTTTCAATATGACTAACAATTATTTATTGAAAAAAAAAAACCTGTTGCTGAAACAAATAAATTAAACCACTCCACAAACATGTATAAAAAAAATGTGTACATTAGGACCAAATAATGAATTATGAATATATGTTTGGCCATTACAGCACAGGCCTGTGACACAAAAATACTAACTACTAAAACTTTCCAGCAACTACAATTTTCTAGCATCCAAAACAAACATTAAATTAATACACAAGCTGAAAGTAAGGTGGACAATTTTTATCCAGTTAATAGGGACTGGAATTGACTTGGTGTGATGTAAACAGTGCTCACTGCGAGACGGTCATTTGACCTATTTACAGACTGCTCTTGAAAACATGACATAACACAACCAAACTCTGATAAAAATAAGAACTGGCAGCTCAGCTTTACTCTGCGTCTTTTACTATCAAAATTAGTCAGAGAGCAAAGGAGAAGTTTCTTTGATGCATTGTGTCGCGGTGTGACATGAAAAAACAAACTGGGTGGATGAGAGCACTGCGGGGAGAGCTAGCTTAGCTCTGCTTTCCTTTGTCTCTTGTAGCCTACTGTTACTTTAATGCAGGAAATGAAAAACAATTTGAATCTAAATTAATATGATGTTGGAATTTCTTTTAAATGAGAGATGACAGCATGATAGAAAAAGAAAAACAGAAAGGGGACTAACACAACAAGGCAGTAAAATCAAATTACAGTGCAGAGAAGTGTAAGGTTCTCTAGGGCTGTGTGTGTGTGTGTGTGTGTGTGTGTGTGTGTGTGTGTGTGTGTGTGTGTGTGAGATTGTCTGAGAGAAAGTAACTGAAAGACACAAAAGAAAGGCAAAAGGTGTGGAGGAGGCAGCAGGAGAACTTTGGCATTTCAAAACACATCCATTTTGAAGTGTTTAAGAAAGCAGAAATTATTCATATGAGGGTCTGCTTAAAACAGTCACACTATCATACAGTAACTGATTTAGTTTGAAGCTGGCTTATTTTGATTATCATAGGAAAGAAATTATGTGCTTGTGGTTCAAAAATGTGTGTGACCCATGCTCGCTAAAACAAGTAGTTAATACACCACTAACACTGAAGCACTTTGTTTACCCACATAACACTGAAAATAATTAATTTTAAAATACTTTACAATATTGTAATATAAATAGGGCATGTAACTAAAGTGACAGCTTAAATGGGTTACACAGGAATAATATTTTATAATAAACAAAATGGCTGATATTAAATCTATGCTGGTAGAGTCGTTGACACCTACTTAAAGAGTAAATATTTACTTTTTGAATTAATTGAACACTTCACAGTAAACTACTCAATGACAGTAAAACTAATTCTTAAGGTCACCTGACATGGTGATTCTTAACTTCTGTTGATAACGTATTGAAATAACCTGTCACTAATAACCAGTGATAATGGTATGCCAGAATACAAAAAGGGGATTCATGCTGTACATGCATTGTGTGATTTGCTGTAATTTCAAAGGAGTTGGAAGTGTCTGCAGGCCTCCCACATTCAATAAGCCATGAAGACAACCACAAGTGGGAGATGTCTCTCAGACGTTTGTGTTTTCTATGTGTCAGTCACTCACACTTAGATTTCAAATTAACCAGACACACGTCCACATTTGTGATCCCAATACACCTATGACAAACACCATACATTCCAAAGCAAAGGTCTTAATTCATAAAATGTATAATTAGCTTCATGTAGTTTTCCCATTATAAATGTATATACTGTACATACTGTTTACCTAGACATTATCATATTTTTAATGCTTTGTCTAACAGGACATTTAACAAACTGGAGCTATTATGTCTAGATGATGGATATAATTCTACTGTAAATATTATATTTCAGTATAACAGGGGAGTGGCTGCTGGACTATGAAGTGGTAGATTTTTTCAAGTCAACAACAAGCTCAAAATGCAAAAAAGTGCATGCAAAAAGTGCATGCAGCCCACGCAACTCTGCATTTGACATTTAATGCTTAATATCTCTCCGCAAATATTGCTGCAGCAACCTTAAAAATGTCAGTAGTAAAATACACCATAAGGGATTCACTTCACACATCTTTGGTCGCCCATTAACTTGTTCCTGGAAAAGGGAATATTTGTGAAAGGGAAGGGGGTTGAGACCAGGATGGGTGCACACAGGCAGCACAGAGAGAGAGAGAGAGAGAGAGAGAGAGAGAGAGAGAGAGAGAGAGAGAGAGAGAGAGAGAGAGAGAGAGAG
>JAODUG010086766.1:0-12268 GCA_027564795.1 Aphredoderus sayanus
ATATGATGTGCACTGCTGGCACAACAAGGTGTGAGTTTGAAACCCGAGGACAACATGAGGGTTAAAAGGCACGAAAATTAAGCAATGAAAAGGAAAAAACACACAAAATTATAGACAATCAGATGGAGTTGCCGGGTGGCCAAATACGATATTAAAAAGAGCAACCGCATTCCCGCAGGTACTGACGGAGGGTGCATGCTGAGATCGAACTTGGTCTTCCTGCTGCGTGTAAGGGCAGCCATATAGGTTATGGTTAAAGCTGTGACTGGCACTACAGCCAGTAGGCTAGTTCGCCAGCTACACAGTAGTTTTGGTTACAATTAATAATAAACGTCATATAGCACCTTTCATACAAGAATTGCAGCTAAAAATGCAATGTCTGCATAGAGTGACTACATGCACACAGTGTGCTTCACAAATAAATCATAAAAACAAGGAGAAAATGGTAAAAAATAAGAAACATGACATTTTGTGTTAAAATAGCCATACATGTTAAAAGCAGGGGTAAAATGGCCTAATAAGATAACCATTCCATGGAGGCAGATTTCCCTTATCTCTCCAACTGGTTTGTCTTTTCTCAATGAATTCTACCTGCTGTAGGCTAGTTATTACAACATAATTTAAAAGTTATCGTGATGTGCTAACAATAATGAGGTGTAGCCTACACTTTCTTTTTGTGGACTATATTTCTGTTTCTTCTGTAAGAAGGGAAAATCTTAATTCTCTTTGATCTCCAACTTAATTTGGCTTAATAGACTTTGGTTTGAAATGCAAAATCAGCATCACCTACAGCACACAAAATAGATTTGAACAGAGTGTGCAAACATCCATACCTAATCAGCCACAAAACACCTGTCGCAGTGCGTACCAGGCGTTAATATAGAGTTACATGGTACCAGGACCTCAGCAGTTTATTTAGACAGGACCAAAGTTTGCCGCTCATCAGTAGCACTTCCGGGTCACTGTGAAAAAGACTTAGCCGATTTAGGTTATTTAGCAGACGGTTTTATCCAAAACGAATTAAACACAGTGAGTATAATTATTTACAGAGCAGGTATGGGTTAGGCGTCATGTTTAAGGATGCATACTATACAGGTATTCATGGTTTGGCTCATTCAAATCATAGCGCGCAAAATCGTGAGAAGGCCAATGCTGTACGTACAATGGATTGTACATGCATGGTCTGTGCTATAACCATAGAACTCTATGGCTATAACCGGTGTTTGAACATATGAAATAGTATTGTTTCGTATGTATAGTGTGTTTATTTCACACAATTCTCTTGAAATACCCAGCTGTCACGAATGCCTCTCGGGTCAAAATATATATTAGGCTAAATGAATTGAGCCTGCTAATTAATATTTATTTGTAGCATCTCTGGATTGAGTGGTACACTGTCCGTATGAGTGACAACAATAAAAATACACTATATTTTATTTATTTATTTAATTTTTAAAACTAGTGTGTTAGCATTTTTTTGGCAGGCAACGTTGCTAACGAAAGCCCTGCTGTTGACAGACATGTGAACTGACCCACTCAGTGACTTGCTGTGATTAGCCCCGCCTTTTTGTTAAATCAAGCAGAGAAGAGGCGCACGTGGTAGTTTACGAATTAATTCAAATTAATGGATATATAATATATTTTAAATTATTAGTGGCCAAAGTTATTGTAGATCAATTGTCGTATTCTATGCTACTGAAAAGGACCCATCGTTAAACCTGCGGCAGAAGACGAGGTTACTGCAGGGCGTCAATCTTTGTCAGGTACAGTACTGTAGGGCAGTGTTTCCCAACCCTGGTCAGGGATTGGGAAACACTGCTGTAGGGAATGTTTCAACCGTGTGGGGTACTTCCCAACCAAGTGGAAACGGAGAGACGATCCGTGATGTCCTTGTCTTTCCCATACAGCTGTATCCTTCCTCGGAGTAGTGACGTCCTCACATTAAATCTGTGAACTTTTGATGTTTCAACATCATCTTAATGATCTTAAACCTTCGGACTGGACTGAGGAGTACAGTATAGCGGCTGTGTGCAGTCAGACTCATCTTGACCTCACCTTTCAATTTATTTGCCACGTTTTTATTAATTATCCAGCTCTTGGGTAAAGTAACTAAAAAAAACAATAACGAATTTCTTTGTTTAATTTATTATGAACAGGAATAGAATTGCAACAATATTGATCTGGAACGTTTTATCAGGATTTGCTTCAACTTGAACCAGAGAAGGCCACACAATGCACAAAATCTCCGTTAGAAAGGTGAGGAAACAATAAACGGCTCTTAAATATTCCAATGAATTGCAGTATATTCTGTATGTCCTATGGTCCAAAAATCTTAGTTCACTTGCATCATCTGTTTTTATTTTCAGCATTTCTCAAACAGAGATTCAAATAGTTTGTTTGTACTGTATTCATATGCCTACTGAACATTCTCAATATTTTTTATTTTTACTGCCAGTTACCTTAATTACTTAATTACTAACTCTGTCTGGGAATTCATTTTACATGTTTGTGCAGAATTGTAGTTTATTTGATTAATCTTACCGCAAAACCTAATTTGCCAATGTTCTTATTATCTCTGCAATGCTGATGGCTGCAGGTTGAAAACCCATCTTGCCTGTGGGCTCGCATTATCAAGAGCCCTGAGGCTGAGTTAGAGACGCCAAAAGCCTATGAAGACTTGCAAGTCGGCATGAATCTCTTCTATCATGATGTCAACTTGGATGCAGACAAGTTAAAGCTGCCCTCTTTAGAGCAGGGACAGGTAAAACCTTTTTTGTAAAGGATTAATTTGGTTAAAGCTGCCCCATAAAACGCACCCACGTTACAGTAGCCCAATGTGTACCAATCCAGAATATGTTCATATACAAATGGTAGAGGTGCCATTCAATGTTTTTTTTTATTTTTTTTTATTAGATTTTTTAGTTTTGCTTTTGAATCTGTTTTCATGCTGAATATGTTGTTACAGTATATGAGATGTCTTCATTGTGCACAAAATTGAGAAAGTTGTCCTGTATTATTGCATGTAGAAAACTGGTAGGATGACAAGTAGGGCTGCCCTGAATAAAATTTTGCTGGCTTTAAATGCATGTTAGTATTGGTTATGGGATTCGTCCAGGCCATCAGAAGCAGGTTGGATATGTATGTATGTATGTATGTATGTATGTATTTATTATTTGGTTTATGGTGGTCCTCAGATTTGCGTAGTGTTCTGGTCTGTGCTGAAGTCGTGGTGCCGGGCTGTGGTGGAGTGTGTCGTCCAGCAGCACCAGGTCCACTGCCTCCTGGTCGACCATGGAGAGCACCTCATCGTTCACAGTGGCCAGTAAGAGCAGCCCGTCCGTCCGGTCCTCCTCACACCTGCGCTGCGTTCACGGCCGTGGAACGTTTACTCTATACGTTCACTAAACGCAAACGGCAGTGGACTGAAAACGTACAAAACCGTTGGGGCTGTGGGTTGAACAACGTTCATGTGGCTAATGATGAGGACAAAGCCTTTTGTTATTGTTTGTTGTTGTTGTTGTTTACTGCTGTAGATTGTTCTGTTTCAGCTGTAAAAAGTTGATGGTAGAACCACGTTGCATGGTGCACTAAACCAATTGGACATGTCCACAATGGTTGTGTCAATTCGGTTTTTAAAAATTGCATTTCATATCAGCATGAGACTGCATACGATTTAAGCTGGTGAAAGCGAAATTTTGTAGCCTAAAGTACTGGTACTAATGGGGGCTGGGCGATATGGACCAAAAATCATATTCTGATAATTTTCTATGAAGTAGACTAAATGTTCAGTTGTACGTTGAAGTCAAATGTGAGATGTCACAAGCACTTTTTAATAAGACTGAAAATAAAACAATTACAGGTTTTCCTTTCCTGCTTAACAAAACACATCTGCAAATCAAAAATCGGTTGATTGAACATTCAGCACACTAAACCTATTCCTGGAATCAGCCATCTCCCTTTATTAATGTTACTGTTGGTACGTCACATAACCAACTGGTGCTGAATGATGTTATAATAAACTTAAGGAGCACCTTTTTTAAAACTGTCTAAAGTGCTTTAGCGGACAGAACAAAGCAGAACAATCAACTAAAAGCGCAATCAAAGTTACATGATGCTTACGGGCGTCTATCAGGAAGTGGGCTAGGAGATTTCATTGGTTCTTACCATGTCACTAACAAGTCTTTCCGTTTCATTTAAGCAATAGCCATAGCCTACCTATTTAACAGACTTTCAAGACCTGCCAACAGCAAGACTCGTGTTGTTCAGTTTTCCAATTCATTCCTCAGGTGGTTGTCCGATTTGTCATTTAAGAGATGTAGTTGGTCCCTGTGCATGTTGATCAAAATACCTCTCCGGTAGGCGGGTCTTGACACACTTAGCCAAGGCTGTTGTGTTTCTGCGAGACTACTTCACACCTGGTAATTTTAGCAGGCATTTTAACCAAATGTAGGAAGTGTCCCATCCTAAATTTCTTTTTTTGTTTGTCCTATATATTTCTCTCAACTCATCATGCAGGATAAGAGCTGCGGTTCAAGGCTTTCTCCAGCTCCCCTTCTGGGCCCGACGGTTTCGACTGGCAGGAATCAAGCCGACAACTCTTCATGTGTCTATTTCTGAGGAGAAGGCAGAGCTTATGTAAGGCCTGGGTTATGTATTCGTGTGTTTGACAGTTATGTTTGGTGAGTGCCAATTACAGTCCTCTAGGATCTGAAATGTTGTCTGGTCTTTGTGTTGGTTATATTAAAGCACGTTGATTACAGTATTGTGTTACGTTGAAACTGAGTATTTGGCAGACTGGAAGACCCGCTGGGGTTTAACATTGTCCATATTGTACTATTCAGTCCATCCAGTCAGTGGGACACTTCTGCTACACGATACCTCCACAACCTACTGAAAGGTAACAGTTGTAGTGATGAACTTGTGTGAGGCCACTTCACTTTAACTATAATGTATCCTGCATGTCCATCTCCTTGTCCATTTGACAAAGCTGGAGACAAATGCCTGTTGAATGCCTATGAACAGGGAGTAGTTAATCACTCGGCACTTAGCTCCAGGTAGATATTTAGTATAGAAGGTTACCCACGTGATGGTTAATGAAGGCTGTGTCTTTATGTCTACCTTGGGATAGAGGTTGAATAGCAAGAAAAGGATCGCAGCGTCTTAGGTTCTTTGTCAAAGAACATGGGGATTTACAAAAATCCCAGTTAAATCAGGAGAACCCTGGTGTTAAGGTAAATTCTTGATATAGAAAGTGTTTACTGTGTTTTGAAGCCTCCACCCAGAATGAGGTGGCTGTACTGGATCAAGAGGAGGAGCAGGCAGGCTCCACTGCTATACATCTCTATGTCACAATCGATAATATTAAGGTGAGGTGCCACCCAGCATTGTGATAAGGATGATGATGATGATAATGATGTGTTTGATTTATTAACTGGCCATCATGTTGCCTGACTTGATTCAGTACATTTTCATTATTTTTAGGAAGGTTTAGAAAAGTGACAACGACTTACAACGGTCTTCCTCTTCTATAGATTTGTGTCAACGATGACTTCGTGGTCAAACGGTTTGCATTTTACTCCCAGGAGTCCGTTGGCGTGGAGACGCCGGCCAAGGTTGTGGACAGCTTTCTGCCCGTCTTGGCTTGTGACATCTACACTGACACCAAGACCTTCCTGGCCTCCAACGGCTGTACTGTCAGAGCCCTACAGCCTCTCATGACAACCAAAACCAGCCCCAGACCCGCCAGCATGACCACAGCTCAGAGCTCCCAGATCAGACCCCATGCTAACACTCTCAGTAAGCGAGCACCACTGCAATCTCCTGCGTTCTTATTGAATCATGAAAAACCAAGAGCTTGCTTTCCTTTTCGTTTCTAAAAATCAGAGTAAGTCACTCAATACATTAATGCACATGGCATTTTTGTAATGTTTGATTTATTTTAAACACAACTCAGGTCTTGAGAAGAGAGCTATTTCCCGACGGATGAAAAATGACTCAGCACCAGAGGTATATGTCTTTTTTGCATTGATTGCCTTGATTAAACGTAGTACATGGCGTACACTGAACCTGACTGCTAGTTGTAAAAAAATGTTCTTGTATTTGCACATAAATACATGTAAATGTATTGGCAATGTTGTTTTGCTGGCTTGGACGCCAATGTGATTTGATATGTGGAAGCAACTAGCAAGCAGCCATCACTGCAGAAATCTTAATCTTCCTAAAAAAGCCTCTTGTAATATAAAAAAAATATATATATAAATAAATAAATGGGAGTGGGCATTAGGTACAGTAGTATTGCACAGTCCCGACTTCTTAACTGCAGTTTATACATTTTTATGGTAAACTTTCTGCAACCTTGCGGTCAGTACAGTACTTAAGTGGTTGTTTAGACACCAAAATATGGTTGGCAATCACTTTATTCACTTAACAACTTTGATATGGCTAGTAGCACCACCAGATATTTAGTTTTACGTGACACAATTATGTAATGTTGAATATACAATGGTCAATATACTTGCATACACTTTTTATTGCATAAATACATTCATGTTTATCTACAGTACTGTGAGGATAATAATCAGAAGGTTCGGTACAGCTAAACCGGACTTTGAAACTGTACAGTACGGTATGTGGTTTTGGAACCACAACGTGTAACAAGAGGCCCTGTGCTGGTTTCAGATGAGCCGACACACGGAGAGGTCACAGGTTAACAAATTCCCGAGCCCAGGAAACAAAGTTGCTAACAAAGCCCATCCTGCTGACAGTGAGAGGTGAGGTTGTCTGTCATCTAAAATTGTTCTTGCTCGTGTGCACCACTATTTATTGGAACGGGTCGGTTTGGATGTGTAATTATCCTTAGAGGAGTTTGTCGTCAGTTTGTAAGATGGCAACGTATTTGTCAATGTGTACTGAGTTGTAAACGGTTACAATCCCAAAATGTGTAAACTGATTAGTTAATTTCAATGTTAACGTTTAATGTTTTTATTTTTTTTATACAGTTAACATATTTTGTTTTTTTGTTTTTGCATTTACTATGTCAGTGAGGGACGAAAGGAAACTGACTCATCTCTGTATGCTGCTTTGACATCTAGCCTTAATCTGTTTAGGTGAGACGTGGTTTTTATTCCTTCCAGGCCAAAGGTAGGAAAGATACAAGACATTAAGTTGGTCTTGTGAACATCTCATTCCTCTCGCAGATTGCTGAAGTTCATGAACCCGCTTGCAACTGCTCAGAATCTTTCCATAAATGACACAGAACTCGGCTGTATTTCGAAAGTAGACGGGCAGAGTCAGAGCACAGATTTAAAGGTAACCTTTTAAATCTAAAAAATATAATGTTTAACTTTAAAAAATGTTTTAAGGTAAAAGCAATTTCCTCACTGAAAAACACTTCTACAAGTGATTGTTGGCATTGCAGACTGTTGTGACTGGTCCTAATGGCATTGTGGGAGGCATAGACCAAGACAGGGTGGCGACCATTTCTGGAGACTCAGAGCTTGGGAACTGTCCGGCCCGGTATTTACTTTTGCATTTAGTTTTGTTTTTATTTACCAACTTTTTTTTTTTTTTGTCTTCCATAAATTTAGGTAATTTAACAGACTTGTCTAAAGTAGCTTAAAAGTGGACCGATTGATGCTGGAGAAAGCCCCTTTTTTTTTTAAACACCTACCCCTTCACAGTGTTCACTTATTTCAGTGTATTAGCTTCCAGTATTAATATAGAAGCAAACAACTATTTTCTGTGTACATTTCCAGTATAGTGGCATAATGACATCCTGGCCTCCCACATTCTCAAATAATTGTATGCATACACTATACAGTATATGATTGGTGTACTATGAGGAGACGGTGAAGTGCGTTGTCTCCCCCTGCAGGCCAGAAGGAGAAGTTGCAGACAAGGTGTTGAATGGAGGCAAAACAGAGGAGCCAGTGACCGGGTATGTCACTGATCTAGATGTCCATACTGTGTGCCTGCCATCTAGATGATGTCCATACTGTGTGCCTGCCATCTAGATGATGTCTATACTGTGTGGCTGCCATCTAGATGATGTCTATACTGTGTGGCTGCCATCTAGATGATGTCCATACTGTGTGGCTGCCATCTAGATGATGTGTAAACTGTGTGCCTGCCATCCAGATTACATTTAAACTGTGTGCCTGCCATCTAGATGTCTATACTGTGTGCCTGCCATCTAGAACAAGCTCTCAAAAATGGATACACCTATATATTGTATGGATTTTTCAATCCTTCAGTAAGACATAACCTTTTTAAATTGTTTTAAGCACAAATAAAACATACATGTATTTATAAATATAAAACATATATATATATATACATACATACAAAGTTAAGGATTTAACTTGTGTATCGTGATGCATATCACAATGTCCTTGCCAATACCCAGTACTGATAGATACAGGCGTGTTTGTGTGCCAACAGCAAAAACGATGGCGTTTCCAAAGAGGTTTTAACGTAGATGCAGCAATACCTCAAATAATCCATTTTAGGCTTGATAGAATTAATTAGAAGGACAAAGAATGGCACAAATGGCTCTTCTCGATGGAAAATGTTTTCAATCTTTTCCTGACTGGTTTTGGCAAGAGTTTATTCAGAAACTGACTTTTTTTTAATCAAATCTTGCCAAAACCAGTTCACATGTTCGTCCAATCACCTGCCCAGTATTTTAAGTACCAGTTGCTGCCCTTTTAAAATAGTTTCAGTGGATGGTTCCCCAGATGGTTGTGTGCATAGAACTATATATATATATATATATAAGGTTGTGCGTAACAATCTGACGTGTCAGGTTAAACACCCAAGTCCTCGGTTTATAAACAGCCAACTCCTTGATATGGTCTTGCTGTTAAGCCTCGTGTGTGTGTCTGTCTGCATGCGTGTCTGTGTGTGTGTGTGTGTGTGTGTGTGTGTGTGTGGGGTGTCGACAGGGAGCCAGCGGCAGCACTACCAGACCACAGGGAGAGGTGTGCCTGGCCAAGCAGGCCGGAGGAGCAGGCCTGCGTCCGGTAAGCTGCCCTTGTCGCTGAGATGCGATGGAGTTTCGTGTTAGCGCTGCGTTCCCCTGGAGCGCGGCAGATCGGCAAATGGGACGTGATGTTGGCGGACGTTGGAGAGCCGCCCGGCAGGATTAGGTCAGGCCGGTGGCGGCAGACGCACACAGCGTTCTTTCCGTCGTCCGGATGTTAACGTATCGCATTGACACGCAGACAAACGTGGTCGATCTGGATACTGAGGATCCGATGGATTTGGTGCAGCGACGTGAGAATGCTCGGTAGAACAATTGCAGCGAATATATATTTTCTTAATTCGTTCTAAACAACACATCTCCCTAGTAACATATTGTCAAGCGTGGTGCCGTCCAGAAGGTGTTTACAGCCGTTTGCCATTTGCCGGGTTCCTATTCATCTTGTCATGTTAATTTTAGGTGTTGCTCCTGTTAATGTTATTGAGGGGTCCAGCCAGGTTAGTGGGTAAAATATGTTTTGAACATGTCACCATTTTTCTCAGTAAACATATTTCTATTAACATGCTATTAACATAAAATGTTCCCCAGATTATGGTAAATCCCAATAATCCATACATACAAAAAAAGTTCAGAAATGAAATAATGTGCAATAATGTGAAATGACACGAGTTTAGGTATACGTATTGTATTGCAGGGCTAGTGGGGTATGTGTGTTTATAGTGCATTCGGTGTGGGAATCGTTGTCAACGTTCAGCTTGCTGAATAAACCTGTGTTTGCCTGTAGACTGTTGCAGTGGCTGAACCCAGACACCGACGCAACGCACAAGGTAATGGGTGTTTTTGTTTAGAGTAAGAATATCATCAGTCTTTCTCCAGCCTCACTGACTCCACCTTCAATTATATAATGCTATAGAGTAACCATGGAAATAATGCGTGGGGAAAATATTGCCCAGGGAATTAATCGCCTTCAGACGAGATGTAAACACTCGGTTTCTAAATTGCCAAAGGTCAGCGTGTAGTCTGTGAAAGGTCAGCGAAAAGCCCGCTGTGTGTGTGTGTGTGTGTGTGTGTGTGTGCTCGTCCACGGTGTGTCCTGCCACGTCTCTGTTCCCACAGGTGCCGGTGAACCCGTCCAGGGACGGGGTCCTGCTGCACTCTGTCCTGCCTGTGGAGCCCTGCAGCGGCCTGGCCGACGCCCCTTTAACAGAGCCCCTCCGCCGGGTAAAGCCTTTCGATTAGCTGTGTGTGTGTGTGTGAGACACAGTCAGACTGTGTGTGTGTGTGCGTGCAGGCGGTGTCCAGGCTGGCGTCAGACTGTGTGTGTGTGTGCGTGCAGGCGGTGTCCAGGCTGGCGTCAGGCCTGAGTGCGTCAGACTGCTACGTGTGGCCGGCCGTCTCCCGCGGCTGCGACGCGCTGGTCGTCTCCGCCAGTGCCGACCAGCCCCTCTGCTACCTCCCCCCCCTCCTCACCCACCTCCTGCTGGCCTCCCTGCCCACCGCCCCCACAGCCCGCACTGGGGTGAGTGCACACACACACACACACACCCACACACTCAGGGACAGACCTGGACACACCTACTCCTCCAGTGGAGGGGGGGGAGACACAGGGGGAGACGAGTCCCCTAGAAGTTGCTGGTGGTCAGGTGCTGCCTTGCGTGGCTGACACCATCGCTGTGTGGGTGAATGTGAGGCTGTGTTTTGAGTGGAAGGTTGGAAAAGCGCTTTAACTTGTATAGATACAGTGTGTTCCTGTGTTGTTGAGTGAACACACACACATCTGGTGGGAAAATAAACAGATAATTACTGTGTGTGTGTCAGCCCATAGCCGTGATCCTGTGTCCAGGCTGGGAGAAGGTCCAGCAGGTTGTGGACCTGCTGGACAACAGCCATGTGTGTCAGGGCCTCCACCCGCTCTCCGTGGTTCTGGGGGTACGGCCAGACGACGTGAAGACCGCCAAGGTCCCCAAGAACTGTACGTCCTCCGCGTTAAATGGGTCGTCTTACTTGTATCCTCCTATTCTAACACTGTTGCTGCTAATGTAACGCTAACGCTAACATTAATGTAACGCTAACACTACTAGCATCACTGTAGTTCCTATTGTAACGCTAACACTAACATTAATGTAACGCTAACACTAACATTAATGTAACGCTAACACTAACGCTAATGTAACGCTAACACTAACGTTACTGTTAATGTAACGCTAACTCTACTAGCATCATTGTAGCTCCTACTGTTGATATAACACTAACATTAATGTAACGCTAACTCTACTAGCATCACTGGTTCTCCTACTGTAAGGCTACTGTCCCACACTGCTTCTGCTGTGTCTTGTCTTGGTTATAGCAGCGTTTCTCAACCCTGTCCTGGGAAGGGGCCCCCTGCTCTGCATGTTTTACATACTGATTCACGTGAATGGCCCGTTACCAGACTCTGCAGAAGGCTGATAACGGCCCTTTCATGTGATCCCGGCTGTGTTGGAGCAGAGGAAACGTGTAAAACATGCAGGGCAGGGGGGCCCCCCAGGACCAGGGTTTGGGAAGTCAACGCAATGCCAATATGGCTTGGTTGAGACCGGTGTTGCGAAAATGTCTTGGTTTAAGATGCACGCCCCTCCCAGAGTGCTGAGTGGCTGGCACCGTCCTCTACCCCTCCCCACTACACAAGCTCTCGTATTCTTCCCTCTACCCCTCCCCCCTATATAGGTATACTGTTTTACAAAATAACTTTCTGTTAATGTGGAAATGGGTATTAATTAATGAGTATTAATACTGTTTTACAGTAGACCTTTCCATTAGCTGTGAAAATAGTATTAACACTGTCTCAACGCAGGTCAGCTGTTGGTCACCACCCCATTCACTCTGGACCGGCTGCTGTCCATCCATTGCTTCCTCTTCCTGCGCATGTGTCTGCTGGTGCTGGACCAGGCCGACCAGCTCTTCTCTCTGGCTCCAGACCAGGTGGCACACTCCATGCTGTGTGTGTGTGTGGGCTTTGTCCAGAGAAACTGGAGTGAACAGGGGTTCCATCTGACGTTTTATTTTTTTGGGGTGTCACTATGGCATGGAAGGGATGGGTGTTTTTTTTTTTTTTTACCCTTGTGACGCCTTTACAATATCTTCTTGAACCACCAGAGGGCCCCATCTGATTGTGTATTTATTTCTTTATTCATTATTTCTTTGTATTTGTTGTTTTTCATGCCTCCTGTTATCCTCGGGTTTCAAACTCACACCTTGCTGTGCCAGCAGTGCACATCATATGTCTGTGTAAGCTGTAGAATTAGGTTT